>PQWD01002049.1:24118-34856 GCA_019425675.1 Leucinodes orbonalis | reverse complement strand
CAGGATCACTGAGAAATCTTGAAATATAATTTTCATTTGTCCACCATATTAATTTTCTTTTTCGTTCCATATCACAATGTTCATGCTCTGCCAGGTCCGTTATCTATTTCAAGGAAGTTGACCAGCATCGGCCTCCCGTGATTCCTGCGCCCAAATCCCATTTACCTCATTCTTATACTCCCTCTTCCTCTTTTAATACTGAAGTCCCTCATAACAACATAAATAAATAAATATCCACTGACATTCACATAGCGCCATGTACCCAAGTTAGCGTTAAGGCGTGTGTGTGTGAATGTTGAATGTGTGTGTGTGTGTGTGTTGTTGTGTGTGTGGTTGTGGTGTGCGCGCTCTGTGTGCTTGTGTGCGTGTGCGTTGGGGGGAGGGTGCGTGTGTGTAATTAAACTTTCCTTCGTCACAAATATCCTACATAAATTTCACAGACGGCAATGCTCTAGCATCTTATAAAATTATCCCTTGGTCGCCCCTGACGACACCCTCCGGAAGAGTAGGAGATGCGACAAATGTATTTTGATCTGCCTGGCCACACTTTACTTACTTTCATTTGAATACAATTTGATATGGGCTAACCACTTGGCACCATTATCTTATTTTCGGAGAAGTGTTTAATTTTTTAGGGACGCCGAGTTTTATATCATAAAATCATTCAAATTCTTTACACACCAACATTTAGGTACTTAGGTTGTAAATGACTACAAGAACCAATACGAATTGCCTAGTGTTAACTACTTATCGGTAAAGGAAGTTAAGGCTTAAAATGCCTCCCGATGTTCAGAGGGAAGTCATAAATAATAATTAATCCCCATGCCGATAGTACCTAAACTACCAATCTCATTCAAAGTGCTACTTCCCATTTTCGTAACTTCCCATTTCGAACTCCATTCGTAACTTACCCAATTCGTTACAAACTCTATTTACCTATCAAAGTTTGCGTTTTGTAATCATTTCTTTTCATACATTTAATCCCATTTTCGTAATCTATTATTATTGTTATTTTGAATTTTCTAAAAGTTCACAGATTATATGAGATAAATTCTGATCAAAAAAAACGAGAATGTGAGTCCAAAATACCCGTGCCGCAAAAAAAGCCGAGCGGTCTTCGTAGGAATCATTGTCTTTCCGTACCATTGTTTTAGACAAAAGGTGAAAAAATTAACTATAACATTGCAACATCCCGCACCTACGGAAAGACAATTGATCCCTACCCGAAGACCCGCTCGGTACTTTTTTGCGGCACGTAGTTTATTTTTTCTATGCCGGGAGTCCCTCTTAGGGATAAGAGAAAGATTTAATCCCGTAGAAAAGTTACACATAGCCCCGACAGCAATTGAAGTGGAGTGGGCTGGTCGTATGCGTAGAACCGATGGCCGTTGAGCAGACGAGTTTCTGGATGGAGACGACTCTCGGCAAGCGTAGCGTAGGACGCCCTCCCGCCGAGTGGACCGACGATTGCGAAAGGTCGCTGGTGAGGCTGGATGATGAAGCGAGGACCGGGATATTCTGGCCAAATGGGGGAACCTATGTCCAGCATTGGATGCGATAGTGAATAGAGGTAGGTTCAGTATTTGACACACATAGTCATATTTTGATCGAAATTATATCTCAGATATACATACGGAGCTTTAAAAATTTTAAAGTAATCTCAATATAATTTGATTACCGTCTTGTTACCGTACAAAAATACTATCAGAATAACATAGTTTATCGAAATTGGATTAAATGTATTGAAAAAAAAAAATGTATACCAAACAGCAACTTTTATGAAGGCACAACATTTAGAGACCGTAGGTCGAAACATATGAGTTTTACAGAAATTGAACAGTTCACGACGATGTGAAACATGTAGCCATCAAAAGCAGTTAGTTACCACTAAGGCATGTAGCTCTCAGATTTTTATAATTAAAATAATAAAAACACTTTTATTACTGATGAAGTTATATCTTTTTTTTTCCAATAATGACATATTATATAAAAACATCTGTAATTAATACGCTTCCTTTGGGAGTGTCGCTGAAACTGAACAGATATAAATTAGTGTTCATAGTGCATAACTAACAATGTTAAAATAATGCAAATATGATGTTATTCTGTTATGATTTATCGCTGTGTCCAAATTGAAACAACACTAAAGACCTTGAAAGGGCATGACTTTCTTAAGATCCAATGCAGCGCTAAACTCACGTTATCAGTCAAACTACGGTCCATACAATTCATTAGCAGAATTCAAGGTTGAACTTCTAATAGGCGTTTTAGGAGTCATTGAAAAGACCGACAATTGGCTTGGTTGAAGTAATTTATGAAGGAAGCGAGTAAATTGACTAAACTTTAAAACCTTTTCGACAATTCGAAATTGGATGAACTGATTGAAATTAATAAAGTATTACTTGTATCACATGATATAATATGCAATAAATAATTACTTTTATTATGAAGTACCTACTAATTTATTAGTATTATTTTTTAATCGTCAGGTAAATTGGCCAACCATCGCAATGGTCAGTTTTCAGATGATTAACTGGAAAATATTCGAGTCGACGTTCCCGTGTATTTGACACATATATCCGTTGATCTCAGCCATACCTTGTGAGATGAGCCCTGTCACGCCAACAAGGACGCTATAACATGACAATTAAAATAAAAAATAAAATAAAAATCTTTCCCAATTAATTTTGCCAATAAAAGGTTTCAGCAATATTTTAGAATACCGCGCTCATGGAGTCTATTTATTGTTTGAACACGCGCTCCTAGTCTAAACTTCAATTTAAGAATTAGTCGCATCACAAGAACCTCGTTTGTTATTTGGGGAGGATGCACCAATAAAAGTGGGGACCTATTAGGATCCGAAAATATCTATCATTAAAATTATAATTGCAAAAGTTTATTATAATTTATAGATGTGTTTTATATTATCACTCATAAACTGCTGTATGGATTTTGATTAAACTCTTGATAAAGTTTCATTATACCCGAATTGCTACGGTTATGGAAACCTCGAGGACAAAACCGCGGCCCGCAACTAGTAACTCGAAATGTTCATTCTTAACTTATATATGTACTTGGAAAGGGGATTATATTACAAAACAGAATTTTCATATAATAATTATTGAGAAATGTGGATCAAGGAGAACTTAAAAGATAGTAAAGAGGTTCTTATAAATCTAAAGCCTGCCAAACTTTAGTTACTTAGACAACGGCTAGTTAAGGCGGCGTATGGTTGTTAAATTTAATTGCTTCTATATAAATTTGAATATTTTATATAGATTTGAATTCATATTTTGTTTGAAAAAAGTCTTTAAAATCATTCTATATGATAGAGGTTTTTTCATCAGTGAACTTTTTGTTTGTAAAGTTATTGATAATCGAAGGTCCTTTGATTGGTATACCCCACAATGCAACTGACTCTTTATATGTTAACGCATTTATTTTCATCCAGTCGGAAGCCCACAGTACATCTAGACAGTATAGCTACGAGAAGATAGGGCTGAAATCCAAAGAGGATTTGTGGTTTTACGAATACTCTCCTAAGATATAAACAAGACCGACGACTTAATATGCCTCTGTCGAACCAAACCAAGTACTTTATCTACGCAAGGAAATTAAGACTGCGTTATGTTTTAGTTAGACTCCATAAACATTACGTACAGGATAAGATGAAAATAATTACTTAAGTAAAGGTTCGTAAGGGTATATGCTGTCTAATATATTACTTACCACAGCGGAAATGCTCTGCAATTATACCACTTTGGCTCACGTCGCTAACTAGACTCTTAATTTTGAGTGCGTAAGGTAAAGGTTACGTTTATTTTAATTAATGGTGTAGAGTTATACCGCTTGCTTCCGCAGAAAATCATTACCGGTATCAAAGGGTATTTAACTGGGATGTAATTAAAATAACATTTACTTTAAAGAATAGCAAAGAAGCGCGGGTTCGTAGACTGGGAAATAATATTAAAATCATCATCATGGTGCTTTATCATATATGCTAGGACACTCTAGACCAGCACAGCGGGATTTAATGCTTTTTACGACGCAATTTTTCCATTGACCTCTTATGGCCTTCACAGCTCCGCCGGGATCCAATAGAGCCGGTGAGACTCAATTAATTTTGAAAATCATTACCAAGAAAAAACCTGTATTTGTTAATAACAAAACTGAACTAAATATAATCCCACCAAAAACATTCCATATAAAATGTTGCCAATACGACCATAAGGATTTGCGCTGTTCTCATGTAGAGTCAAGCTTCTGAATCTACTAGACCTAACTCTACTGACCCTTACTTCAATAAATTCTACATATCAGATTTTTTTACACGTTTCATTTTACCGTATCGCGAGTATAACGTTTCTAAAAGACTCACAAAGGCATTTCATAAAAAATATACATAAGTAATTTTGATTAGAAAAGGTATCGTCATCACACATATAATTTAGCAGTTTAAATTTGCCTGAATATGGTTACAATAAGACCATACATAATTGATAATATACAACATATTCTACCACACTACTACTATTGATACCACAACGACGCCTAATTTTAAAATTACATTTCATAAATCACTTATTTTAAAATCAAGTTGATACTATTAATCAACTATTAGTTAACGTTTCATTGCATTCAAGATACCTTAAATAATATTACTCTAAAATTGCAATTTTTGTGAGTTTATTGAGTAAAACATTAGTCAATTATATTTCACACACGAATTGGTTGTTGTTAAATATTTTCATGGCAATTTTTTTTTGTTCATATTACTAAAACTTATATAAAAAAAGTGAAATAATAAAAAATGACAATTAAAATTACTTCTATTGTCTTCCATAAACTCATTAACTGAATTCATATTTTTAAGAGGAATTTATTTAATTTATGTAACTGATAATTGATAATACACATGAATGCTGCATTTTATTACATAGAAATAAAATCTTTTAAATAGATAAGGTTCATCAACGTCTGTTACGTCACAGATACCACTCCACACATCTATTATATATTATATGTGGGGAGACACGCATATATTATATCACACAACGCAGACCCAACACGGATTGATGGATGCTAACTACTACCTTTCTAAGATACTAGCCAAAACGAACGACGTCCCTTCACAAGAAATATTTATCAATATTGAAATTCTTTGCGGGCATCAATCCGATGACGGACAAGCTCGATTATCATCATCAGCCTTTGACGTCCTACTGCACGGCACAGACTTTCTACAAAGCATAGCTATGGTGCATTGGAGAGCGTCGGTGGCTCAATGGTGTGGACTGTTGCATTAATATCGAGAGGGCGCAGGTTCAAATCCCGCAACGTACCAATGTAGCTTCGAATTTTAGAAATTATATATACGTTTATCTGACACTCTTACGGTGAAGGAAACATCGTAAAATCCTGGAATACCAGATAGAAAACCCTATACACCCTTTACGGGTAGGCTCCTTATTCTTATTTCAACTTATTACCTTACACCTTCAATATTTGTTACGTTGTATGTTTCGTTTGTTGGCACGGTTTCTGGTATTCCAGGAATTTGGTAAAAGATACCTATGTTGATAAATTTCAAAGAAGAAATGGTTCCCCAAATTTCATCAAAGATTAAATGACAATAATAATATATTTCATTAATTCATTATATAGTAAAGGGTAAGGAACAAAGAACATCAAGTTTTTCAAAATTTTGATTAAAATAACAGAATATGTTGGAAAATAGAACCGATATAAGTAAAATAATTATCTTAAAATTAAAAAAAATAATAAATCTCACGCCTTGGTCCCACGGGGACAGAGATTATGGAATGCCACTTTGCGCGGTCCTGACATACTTACCTAGCTTCGTTCACATTCATTAATCTTTTCATACAAGCTCTTTTATTCCTTTTGCTTGGGACCCCGGCCTTCTTAAGGACTTGACCAATTTGGTCAAGGTAAGTCCTTCTTCATAATTTTACTGGACGGAAAATTAGGAAGTCTGGTACGAAAATATTATCAGACAATGTATGCTCTTTGTAAGTGAGCTGCTATGAATACCTATTTATATATTTGTTAAAATAATAATGGACGCGTGTGCCCGCATAATATCAGTGAGATAGTGGGTAGAAAAACAACGCTTGTGACATTTTCAAATTTTAAATTTCTTAGGACGTTTCAATACGTTCTCATCGGGCAAACGATTACAGCCCGTTAAACTAAGTGAGCAAATAAAGACTTACTCTCCCAAAAATATACATATAAAAAAAAGATAAAATTATTATTGATTCATATAACCTAGACCTGTAATTTTAAGTCGAGACCAAACATGTCCAAACGTTTGCACTCTTTATTGTGCAAACTACAGTAATCATTAAAGTAACCATTCACGTAATCTTAAAACTGATAGCAAATTCGGCAATGATAAATATACCTTATTGGCTTGAATCACAGATTACATTGAGATGTACGAACTTCGTTTAACACTGAAACGAGAGATTTTCAGTTACAGGCGTTCAGTCGCCTCTAGCTCGTCAGCGGACTCGACCGCTTTTCCCATAAAGGAAAACGAACAAGTATTCCCGCGTAGACGATACGCTCAAATATTGTTTGAAATTATTTTCCATTCTATGTTATCATAAAGTAAAATTGCGATTTGAGTAAAGCTTTAGTTAAGTTGCTTTAAAAAATTGATTTTACAACATTGAATTTTAAAAAAAAGATGAAGTGATCACTTCTCCGTATGAAAAACAGAGACTAATGTTCTGTAGAATTTACTTAATCTTGAAGAGTGAAGGGGACTCAGACCATAGACAAAATGAAATGTATCATAAGAAGTAAGTATTAAAGTAGGTCTTAAGTATGTTTGTTCGTTGGCGTATTTCTCATTTGCGCATTTTTAGGACATTTTTTCTATGCAGATCTAAAGTCACCTTTATGAAGTTATTTAACTTTATGAGGACTTTTTCCAATTAATATAACAAAGCATTAGCTATGCTTCGTCAAAACTGAATGAAGTTAGTTGACGTAAAAAAACTTTTGTTATTTATATGTAACGTAATGCCTTTTTCGCTTTGTACAGAATAATAAATACAAAAAGACAATGAAGTCTTTTTATGTTATAAAGACCGGCTAAGAATCTCAACAAATGGATTTCAGTAAGTACCGAAATATACAAATTAAGGACAAACGGGAAATTATTAAAATTCTGTATGAATATGTCTTTATACGGTAGGTGGTATTTATTTTCATAGTATACTACTTACTATGAAGATATAAATGTGTGTTATCTTGTAAATAAATAATATTAAGATTATTTATTAAAATTAAGTTGATACATAAATACGTTACGTACGTTATTTGAAGAATGATTGAAGATGACTTACTCCAACACGAAAATTGGTACAAGTAAATATATATATATATAATATATATATATATATATTATATTAATTATATTATTAATATATATATGATTACAAGAATTTCAGGAGATTTAATATACAATTATAACAGGGTTTATTATAATTATATCGCTTTGTCAAATGTTATTATTAGAAAAGAACACACCAGTGCTCAATATGTACCTGGTATTAAAAAAATATATACAGGAACGTATATCAATCTACGTAAATATTTTAGCACATTCTTGGAATTTATTTATGTCCACAGCCAATTTAATAATGACGAAAAACAAATTAAATAACATTTTATTTTTATTTGTCTGATAGTGTTGGTTATAACAGTGTTGGTAAATTTTTATTATCAAAAGTATCATAATCGAGAGTCGCTTAATTACTCAATTAATACAAACATACGGCCACGCCTTTTCCTGTGGGACTAAAAGTGATCACTTCCGTAATATTTCGTCGAGTGAGTAAGGTTTCCATGGGCCCAAAATTTTCCCTGAACCCCTCTTTTATGTTTAGTTTTCCCATCACCATTCTTAAGGTCAGTGGTGTGGTTAGTCACAGACCCACTTGGTTACTTACGGTTGCTCTGCGGTTGATTAAAGAACATTTTTAGAAGTATGTCAGCTGCTAGCATTTGATTATCGCGTGAAATTCCATCTTAACAGCTACCATGTTTAACTCTTTCGGGATTTCTGGTGTCCGTGTTGGCAATATCATCTACCATGCTACCATCCAACTTCAAGTTAGGCCTTCTTCACGTAGCATGGTTTAGGTCGTAGCTAGGACTGCAACCTTTTATTTTTCCATTTAAATTAAATTTTTCATTTTGTTCTATATTGATAAAAATATTTTTTATTGCAAGATCTATTATACTACTGGTATTTGTTTATTCCGTTATAAATATTATATTCCAAACGAATACAACTCGTAAACAAATACAAAATCGAAGCGTAGGCTGACCCCCAACCAGATGGATGGACCTGGTTAAGGTGGCGGGTAGCAGATGGATGTCAAATGCAGGATCGGCCCGCGTGGAATTCATTAGGGGGGGCATTCGATCAGCAGTGGACATATAAAGCTGTAATGATGATGACGAAGATATAAGAAACACTTATAATAAAATTGGTTTTATTTTTTATATATATATTATAAGTTAACTTACTTATATTAATAAGTTAACAGGACGGTCAGGACGCTCACCTGATGGTATGTGATACTGAAGGAGACCAACAACTGATAGACAGTTATTATACTCCATCAATGCCGTACTGGGCCCGTTACCCGATGATACATGATGATGACGACAACAGATGATAGGTCTCTCATATCCGGTAATTTTACTAGCTATAGTGCCCTTATCCCGAAACATACAGGTGCATAATACTCCTATTTCACGGAACGATATCGGGCACTGCGGTGGTACCTACCTAGACGACTCATTATTGAGTCTACCACCTTCGTTAGCTGAACTCGCTACCACCCTCGTGTCCTACCTATTAAATAAAAAATTAGAACTTACTTTTGATGATTAAAATACGCTTTTCCAAATTCAAAAATTGTTTAATATAAAGAAGCTAAAGAAATTATGTAGGCAGTCCTTATCTTTATCTGTGTGTGCATATTTCATAACCCCTTAAACAGAATATGTCGGGAATATAACTTCTCACAAAATGACACCGAGGCTCCTGACATCTGCAATTCGACTGTCAAATGAACAGCTCTATGGATTAGGATTAAAATTAATTGTATATAATTATTAATGTATATTGTTTATCTATTAGCAGTTATATTTACTTTTATAACTTAGCTTTACACAATTTCCTTTTATTATGTATAATACTGGTTTAGATAATCATGCTGTATACGCATGCTTGTGGTGTTACAGTACTCCCAGAAACCTTAAAACCATATTCAATGTTTAAATTGTATTTACTGTAATGCTGTGTTGTGTATCAAATAAATAAATAGGTAGGTATATAAATATCGGATATAAACTTACTCTTCACTTTTTAAATATTTCAAACCACTGTCATACTCGTAATAAGCCATTAACATTAGCTATATTTGGTACATCAAACATGCCCGTGTTACCAATTTTGACTAATAATCATGAATATTCATAATGATACTCAAGTGCCAACCATCGCACTAAGCACACATCGCCACTTAAAACCCACTCAAGGGGATTGTCACAATAAAATAGATTACGATATATTGGCCACTTAAAATAAAATCTTTACCAAAAAAGGAATGATTCATTTGCCAATATTTTTTATTATTAATGATGTTCGTGTGCAGCTTTAGCTTAGCTATTATTTTTTCTAATTGATTGTTTTTTTAATATAACCTTGTCATAATTTCTAGGCCAGCTTATATAAAACTTTTCAGAGTTCATTGCAAGATTCGGGATACAATCTTTAATGTATGCATCTTTTTTTTACATTTCGTGAGTTTTAAATTAGCAAAGTACTTGTATACTCTTTCCTTAAGCTTTTAATATTTATTTATTTTTTTTATGTGAATATGGCAAATACATTGTTTTTGTTTTTCGTTCCATTTAAAGAAGGAGGCGTATCCAAACATTTATCTGCAGTTTTTATAGTGAAAGTGATTATGAACCAGATTAAGCTTTGGCGTATTTTACGCTAATGACATCTAATGGTTTTTAGGGAACTGACGCACTAACAAACTGCACTACATAAGTCTCTTTAAGGGCCTTCCAAAGTAAGAATTCGTCTTCTATGCAGAAAAGCAGGAGATTCAAAAAAGAAAATACTCAATTAAACTAGAAACCCCCTCATTTACAATTTCTACCTAATTGTTCCCTATGAAATATACCGAGACAACTGGATCAAGCTAGAAATTCTCAGAAATCTTGACCTCAAAAAATGCTTTTATTAATAATTAATTTCAAAAACTCATGACAGTCTATGGAATATTTTACAGGCAGATTAGTTTGAAATCTCAATGAATGCCTAAGTGCGGCACAATTCAACAATTGCATAGTGCCAGTTGCATAAAAAGTTAGTTGAGTGTATTGATATACTTATGGCCTGATTCCTACAAAATGATAATAGGTGAGTTTTGTTGAGTACATAATAATTGAATGTTAAGACTTATTAATAAATATGTATGTAATAATTATGACTGTAATAATTATAACTGCTCTAAAAACACAATTTTGATATCTAACCATTAGCTACTTATTAAAATCTGGTATTTAACCATTAGCTACTTATTTAAATCATTGGTTGAGTTAACTAGCGATCGATAAACCGCCCCTTAGTGGCTATAATTCATGTCAGCTTCATTAAAAATAATTTCAGTTATAA
>PQWD01002049.1:0-21037 GCA_019425675.1 Leucinodes orbonalis | reverse complement strand
ATCATTTAAACTTAAGTAATTATTAAAATATCGAAATAAATACCTACATGCCTGTAATAAAACCTAAAAGATACACGACATCACATTTATGTCTAGACAAATTACTATGATATTCATGTAAATTGTTAAACAAGCATTTTGAGTATATAATTACCTAAATTACAAGTATTCAGCTGTAGTTTATTTACATAATTAACCTATTGCACTAACGGGAGTTTTGTGGTCCAAGAGATTCCACAACAGACAGCGAGTAATTGAAACAGATTTTAGTTAACTACGACAAACGCAATAGGCACTTTTTGTAAAAATAATTAACTTATAATTTACACTTAATTTACTTTAAACTATGCCCTTTTACAGTTGAGATCTTACCTTCTAGTTACTTAAGCTTATTACATGATACTAGAATCTAGATAGACGTAAGTGAAGTTGGGACCCGCGACAGCTTTGGGGCAAATAATATACCAATGTTTATGCTCAGGGAACGCACTGGAAATTTAACTAAACATTAGATAAAAAATATTTGTTGTAATGTTAACTTCTCTACAAGACTACGTGGTAGACTCGGTACTTAGTCGTCGAGGTAGGTACCACCGCAGTGCCAAATATCGTACCGTCAAATAGAAATAGTTTGCACTCCTAGATTTCGGAATGAGGGCATTGTAGCTAGTATAATTACCGGGTGTACGAGATATGGATACTATCAACGGCGAAACGTACTCATATATATGTTTAGTTTATAAATACACATCATATATAGAAACACCCTGACTACAGAGAGAACACAAACAGACATTTTCATGCACTGCACTGCAGATGTTAGTACTACCCGGGATTGAACCCTGAAGCGCTGGTGTAATTGCCGACTTATAAACTATTACACCACAAGGGTCGTTTATATTAAGACATAGTTATGTATATTTCTAAATAAAAATGTGAAAATTTTGTTCCAGCTATCCTCCAATTGCTGTATCTGTTAAGCATCTCCACCCTTGTCACTCCTGGCCCTCATACACACCGTCGCAACACCACCGAGTTCCTCCTGAACAAATACTGCTCGCTGGTTGACCACTCCATCAGCACGCAATGTGTACAGTCTGAATACCATCTTCTCTGCAGAGGTGGTATCACGAGACAATGGATGAAACAGCCCAAGTAAGTATTTTCAAAGCTATACTAGATGGTAGACTCGGTAGTTTATGTAGTTACCACCGCAGTGCCAGATATTGCCCCCAAAGAAGTAGTATTTTGCACTATTGTGTTTACGGATAAGGGCACTGTAGCTAGTAAAATTACCGGGTATAAGAACTTAACATCTGATGTCTCAAGGGGCGGGCGCAGAGCAGTGATGACAGAAAAATTATGTCAATTTTCTTCAACATTAAAGTAACGTAAATTTGGGAACTATGTAGAAATTCTAAATTTTAGGCATATGCGATGAACGATTTTTTCTACTAGTAGATTTCAGACTAATTTTATACATACATTATAAACATTTTTTAAATTAATATATACGAAAGTTTTAACGTAAGTTTTAATTTTCTATTCTAATGAATAGAAAATTAAAACATTCTTCAACATGAACTTGATAAACTGTTCTTAAACCAAATTAAGTCCGCCAATTACCCAAATCGATTTCACGATTTTGATTAAATTGTATTTACTAAAGCAATTGTAAATATTTAATTTCAAAAACCAATTCACTTCTTACTTTGCTCAAAGGGAACAAGAAACTCGTTATTAATCTATAGGTCCTAATATTGTATAACTGAAGAGTTTGTTTGTTTGAACGCGCATTTGATCTTAGGGTAGGGGTATACAAAAGGTTCCGCAAAAAATCACTTTTTTATATTTTCACGAAATATAAAAAGATATAGCTTTCAAAAACATTTCTTTAACTTACTCGGCTTAGCTTTTTAATATTACTTAAACGAAGTTTGAGTCGAGTAAGTAAGTTAATTTAAGATGATAAAAAACAGGATATATCAAAATTGGTCCCCCTACAATACAAAAATTAAACTATCAAAACTAAACTACATATACAAAAATTAAACTATCAAATGGGTAATCTTTTGTTATACCTTTTCTTTTTTAAAAATATGTAAGTATTAATTCTAAATGGATTAATTGGTTTGTGGTTATAATGTTTATAACCTTGAATTTGAATATAGATGAAAAAACAAATAAAACCAAATTTTTATCGCGACGATTCGCACGCGGTTAAAATACATACGGGCAAAACGCATACTTAACAATATTATTATTGAAAGTAGTCGTTTTACGCATTCGTACAAATCACCTACTTGAAAGAAAGCAATATTTTATATTAGCCACAAAAAATAACAAAACAATTCATGGTGAAACAAAACTTTACATAATAAACGTTATTTGATGTAACCACAACGTTAATTTAGTAGTTAAATATATAGTTCGCAGATTTTTTTGTAAAGATTAACTGACGTTCCTATTTATCTTACCTTTATTATTCTATCCAGAATTATTTGTTTACATCTAAGAAAATGAACATTAATAATTTGATAGCAAAACGATATCTGTAGGTAAAGCTTAACCACAAATGGCAGGGAAATCGAAATAAACTGGAAAAAAGCAATTTGGAGATTGTTTAATGTGACAATTTTGTGACACAATATAATTTCTTGTTTAACCAATCTCCTCATTTGTGTTATAAACCACTGGTAGACTAAGCAATAATATGCTTCAGGGAATTTTTAAGGATCTCCACACATTTTTCATTGGGCTGGATTATGGGCTATCTCCGATCATAAAAAGTTTCTATGATCGAAGTGGGCTATATAACAATAGTAAAGTAATTCTTGTACAATGCCCTCAGTTCATCATCATCATTACAGCCTAATATGTCCACTGCTGAACGAAGGCCTCCCCTTAAGATATCCACGCGGGCCGATCCTTAGCAGTTGACATCCATCTGCTACCCGCCACCTTAACCAGGTCCATCTAGTTGCGAGTCGGCCTACGCTTCATTTTTCGTTACGTGGACACCACTCGAGAGCCTTTCCACCCTATCGGCCAATCACCATCAGTGAGCTATTTATAAATATTTTTACGATCTAAAAAGAAAGAAAGCTAACATATCTAACCACACAATTTCACATCTAAGGATATAATATTAAATTCCTCAAAAAAGGAACAAAAAATTATAATACAAGAAAAATAAATTTTAAAAGTGGTTCTTAAAAATATTCAACAAATTTTATGGTCAAAAGTACCTTGTCTTAGATTGTGCTGTCGTGTGTCTGTGTAGTCGTAATTTGAGAGACAAAAGTGGCCTCGGCCACTGCAGCGCTGTTCCTACAGAGTCAAATTTACAAACCTTGACCTTATCAAAGTCGGAAACTGTCTCTCGAATAAAATATTTTCTTTTCATTTTGAACGTGACTCCCTCGTGCCTCCCGGTATCTTTCTTTTGTCTCAGATTACCTGAATGACAAGAACTATGAAAAATAAAGATTTGGTCGTGTAAAAAAGAAACTTTTATTCAAAAAATAATAATCTACATCGACCAAGGCTGATACAGAAATCTAAATTCTTTGTTTATGTAGCGTTGTTCTCTAAGAGAGCTCTTTATAATATAATATAAAAGCGAGGTTCGTTTGCGGTCGCATTCTATTGTATAACTCAAATTTTAGCGAATAAATATTTCGTTTATGACTTGTGACTGAAAATATATTTTTCTCAACGTTCTCGTTAGGCCGATAAAAACTTGTATATAACTATCTGTCAGATTTTCGATATAATATTTACGAAATCTTTGTGAATGTCTAGTATTTTGTAGCTTTTGACTTTAAGGTCGGTATTCTGGAACGAGTCTCAGCATTGATCTTTACTTAAAAAGAGTAAGAAAGGGATGCCGCTATTAATGTAAATACTAAGGCTGAGAGCCATCTGCGCTCGCCACTTGCCCGGTGAAGCTGTAAAGGCCATCTGCGGCCAAAAGCAGTAGTCAGTTCGGAAAAAAAAAGCCGCTATTAATCGTATATAGCGCTATCATCTTTTTGATCAACTGTTCTTTCAATATTTTCTCAATTTAAGTGAAGCGCGATAGAATACGATATTCTAGACGCTATAATGTCCTAGAGTATAATTAATACTCTAAGTTTCTACTACATATTTATTTATGTGTTTAACCAAATAATAGAATTGCTCCTTCTTCTTCATATCGAGACAATATGGATTTATAAACTAAATTTGATAATGCTATCTATATATTCAACCTATCGCATCCAGCCTCTACCAGCGACCTTTCGCAAGTCGTCGGTCCATCGGGCCGGAGGGCGTCCTACGCTACGCTTGCCGAGACGCGATATGATAATGCGACCAATATTAAATAGAATGTCAAATAGAATTGTTGATATATAAAGTGTACGTGTAATAGGCTATCATAACATATAAATAATATGATACAGATAAATGCTCGCCGATTAATAACAAAATATTCCTGAACAGTTACATTTAAAGGAATATCCCCCTCAATCTTATCGAGAACTCAATACAGAATCCATACAACAAGTGTGTCAATTTATAATTATTTAGTAACGGGTCATTTTTACCTTCCTAACAGACTGGACATAACCCACCTGAGGGTGTTGGAGTGTCCAGGACCTTGCGTGAACGCGGGCCGCATACAGCAGCTGTTCCCAAGGCTTACCACTCTGGAGTTCATCAACTGCACTAAGTTGCATATGTTCAAAGGACAGTTTGGAAGTGCAAGCAAAATCGAGGTACGAATTTTAAGCTTATTTTTTAACATACATCCCTATTCAACCTATCGCAGTCCACTGCTGGACAAAGGTCTCCCCCATTTTACGCCAGATATCCCGGTCCTCCGCTTTTCACATGCAGCGACTTTTCGCAAGTCGTCGGTTCATCGGGCCGGAGGGCATCCTACACTACGCTTGCCAAGACGCGGTCTCCACTCCAGATCTCCATGCTTAGCTATAAAAGCAGTCAAATCACCGGATAGTAATGACGTCTGCGGAGACATATATCGTGGAAATAGAAAAAGCTATGTTTCTTTAAAAACTGCCTCCGTGGCCTAGTGGGCACAGCGTTCGGTGGCGGACCCGAAGATCGTGGGTTGGAATCCCGAGGGAAACGTCACTTTCTACAAGTTTTGCTAGTTTGGTTAGGATATTGCAGTCTGAATCACCTGGTTGGCCAAAAATAATGGTTTCAGGCCATGTTTTCTGTAAGACGGTGTTATAACTCAGGTCTAGCGAGCCCATTTGTGACAATCATTTCTCTCCCACACATAATTTGAAGCTTCTAACCGAAAGGAAAGATAACATTACTTGAGCTCTTTTAAGAGCCACTTACCTAAACAAAAGAGTACAAACTGTCGGCGGTTCGTTTTTGAGTCATGGATGGCGTATCTACCTTTATATATACAAATTATCAATGTCTTGAAACAAAAAACCTGTTAAATATAGTATTCATACATCCAAATTTTAGTAATTACACACTGGGTAATTAATCATTTTCAACAATTATATTTTCCTCCAGAGTACAAATCAACATGTCTGACAATGACAATGACAATGAATAAGCAAACTAAAAAAATCTTAGTAGTTACGGTCTGAAAAAAATCTCTTCATTAATCAAAAACAATTAATGGTCGAAATAATTTAGTAGACATACATACAAAAAGTATTTAAAGGTCTGATCTCGAATCACATTTAACCGATTTTTTTCGTATATCTTTGTCTTAAATAGCTCTTTATGCTAAAGCACGCGCGGAAGCTCGATCATACGAGTAATTGGTTACGCTCAAGTGCTTCTAGCGTGGGTGTGCGAAAGGTTTGACACGCGTGGAAATAAATGAACGCATACCTGATATATGTTATTTTGTATAATTATAAATCATCATCATCAGCTCTTTAAACGTCCCCACCGAGGGGCACGAGCCTACCCGTATAGGGTGATTAGGCCTTAGCCGTCCACGCGGGCCCAGTGCGGATTGGACGACTTCACACACAACCATCGAATCTCTTCGCAGGTGTGCATGAAGGTTTCCTCACGATGTTTCCGTTCACCGTAAGAGCGTCGGATAACGTACATATATTTTTCGAAAATTCGAAAACACATTGGTACGTGTCGGGATTTGAACCACAGCCCTCCCGGTAGGAAGGCGACAGTCAGCCATTTAGCCACCGACGCTCAATGCTTATTATAAATATAATTTATATTTTTTTATTGAATTCTCAACAACATAATCTTCAGCTCATTACACGTCTGTACCGATATGCACAATCCTACCCGTAAAGGTCTGTGCCAGTGCGGGTAGACAGACTTGACGGAAACCCTTTAATCTCTCCGAAGGCATTCCCAGGTTTCCTCACGATGTTTTCCTTAACTATAAGTGCGACGGATAAACGTACATATAATTAAAAAAATTCGACAAGACATGGTATGTGGTGGAATTTTAACCTGCACAATCCAGATCGGAAGGCAACAGTCCACACCAATGTGCCACCGACGCTCACCCTAAACATTTAAAACAAATTTTACGCAGACCAATTCATATCTAATTGGGATATAAACCCAACGCTGGTGGTGTTATATCAATTCCCATCATAGTTGCATTCGTATTAAAGAAGGCAATAAAAACATTCCTAGGTTCAAAGAACACAAATAAGCTTATTACTTGAACTTGACGTGACTTATGCATGCGGAAATTATACTCCTAATTTAAATACCAGCCTGGTAAATTATTATACTCGAATGCCCAATCGAGACCTTGATAAAACTGAATTTTTGAGATCATCTTTCTGTAGACGTGATGGTCACGCATGAATAAATAAATACGACATCTTCTTTGTTGGTAGTCTCATATTTAGAACCTACGTCAACTTGACACAATACGTTATTGATAAAATTTTCAATCGAGCCATCTCTAGATCCCTATCAATTCCGCCTTCCCATTTATTGAATCTGAAAATAAATCACGCATGTCTTCTTTTTGTTTACTTATTTTCATGAATAACATTCTAGCTGATATCCATCGTAGTAGTAACTTCTTTCACCTAGAATACAGCAATATTCTCAAAAAAAGGGAAGACAATGCAATCACATGTAATGTGAATATATCTGACTTATTAGTTTTTGCACAAAAACTGTAAACGCAACTCTTGTAGTCTCTGCATTTAAGAGTATTTTTGAATTCTACACAAAGTTTTTCATATTTTCCTAAAAGCAGAGAGACGTAATTAAAACATTTTTGTTTTTTTCATGGAAATAAAGCTCTTATATTAAAATATTACGAAAAATCCTGAATTTATTAAGGTATTAATATGATTGTGTATATAATTTATTATTTATATAATATTATATTCGGCGAGGAGTGCTATGAGCAGGATTTTTTGAAAGTACCCAAATTTGAGTAATTTCTTGTGTTGATTTTGTGTTGGCTCATTTGTTGTATTTTAATTGTTTAGTCTTATTAAGCATTCGGATGTTCTTTTCTATACAATCTTTATTAGTGAGGACCTATAATTGGCTACCTGTTGTTATTTGTGCATATTATTGTGTTTCATTGCTGTTGGTCCTCCTATGAAATAAATAAATTATATACACAATCGTTAAAAGTAAAACAAAGCAATTAAAATATTAATTATAGCAATAGTAGATACAACGAGGTGGTATGTTTGCTATTTTCGCTATTTCTTTCAATATCCATTAGGAATTTTCTAGAAGCATAAGAAGTAGATTATTTAATTAAAATATATTTTTGAAATTTTAACAACTCATTGTAAAACTGCTCAACAAAGTGAGTTTCTCGGTTCTGATTAAAATTTTCTAAACAATATTTTAAATAGATTGAGTACTGTTTAAATTAATTAAGTCTAGACTGTTTTAATAGATTTTGATCACAATATTCCTTTTTAGAAAATAACTTTTTAATTGGTTCTAGTTGACTAGCATAAACAAGTTCTTCATTAAATTTTGTGATTCAGTATGTATCCAATTGGATTCAACGAGAAATCTCCTTCTCAAAGTTGGACCGTCCCATTTGGACTACCTGTCCCAGGCACACATATTCGTCTACAACTTCGAGAACAGAACGCCCTACTGATAGCGGTATAGATATGACATGGGTATCTCTCTTCAACCTATCGCAGTCCACTGCTGGACATAGGTCTCTCCCACCAGCGACCTTCCGCAAGTCGTCGGTCCATCGGGCTGGAGGGCGTCCTACGCTACGCTTGCCAAGACGCAGTCTCCACTCCAGAACTCGTCTGCTCCAATGGCCATCGGTACTGCGACATACGTGACCAGCCCACTGCAACTTCAACTTGCTGATTCGGCGGGCTATGTCGGTAACTTTAGTTCTCTTACAGATTAAATCATTCCTGATCTTATCCCTAAGAGATACTTTGAACTTGTGAACCAATCCCGCAGTCAGTGTCCATGTCTCAGCTGCGTATGTTAGCACGGGTAGGACGCATTGCTCTAAGACTTTCGTCTTTAAGCATTGCGGAATAGTTTACTATAGGACATGACGTAGCTTTCCGAATGCCGCCCAGCCTAATTGAATCCTCCTACTAGCCTCCCTCTCGAAGTTTTCGAAGGATGGTTTGGCCCAGGTAGATATACTCCTGCTTAACCTTGAGACGGACGCCATCGACGCATATCGGTTGTAGCATGACACGATTGTTGAACATGATTTTCGTCTTGTCCAAATTCATGCCAAGCCCAACTCGTCGGTAGGATTCATTTAGGCTGTTCAGCATCTCAGCAAGCTCTTCCGATGACTCTGTCACGATGAAGATATTGTCAGCAAAACGCAGATGAAAAATATACTCTCCATAGACGTTGACGCCTCGTTTAGACCATTCCAGGGTCTTGAAGACATCCTCCAATGCATTTGTGAACAGTTTCGGGGATATAACTTACCCCTGTCTCACACCACGACGCAATTGGATGGGTCTTGTTCGCTGGTCTTGGATCTGAACGGTCATCGTCGCTGCGTTGGAGAGACATTTCATCACCTCGATATATTGCCAGTAGATACCGCATCGCTGCAGAGCCTCCAGAACAGCACAGGTTTCGATAAGAGCTCAACTAATGCACTAAGGACGGGACACCTACAAAAAATATATAATGCACTTAGTTGAAGCCCGCGAAAGCGACTTTGGAGTAAATAAAATACCAATATTGTGTGCTCAACAGAGCTGCTGAAATCGAACTGACTTTATTTATAAAACTGTGGTGTTTTTTAATGCACATTGTTTCCTTACTAACCACTTCCATTGACATTAACCTTAAAAATGTATGGGCGACTTAATATCTTATGTTCCCTTATACAAACTATTGAATTATATGCCTCAAAACATAGATAACTATATACGTTATATGCTTACAAAACAACATACAAGCACACATACAAACGAAGTGACATGGTCGATAGATACATAGTGTTTACAGCGTGAATTTTGATTCATTGCAATCCAGTCGACCTACTATTGCACTTACATTATGAGACGTTTTTATGGAAACCTAAATACCATATAGAGTAATCATATGCCAATGTTTGCGATTTTACCATATATGGCACTATATCATTTCTTAAATTTTAATTTCAATGTCTAAAACATTGCGAAATGCCAGAAACGACTAATCTTTGTTAAGTTCAGTGCATTCAGACTTGTGTCGGTTAGGTTAGGTTCGTTAGAACTCTTTTTTATGTCATTAGTATATGGTGGTAAGTAATATGCCTGACCATGGCAGAAACAGTGGGGAAGGATATTAATAACAGCAGGTAGTCATTTTTTCATCAACACTGCTCTGCACCCATCATCCAAGACGACCGATGTTAGGTCTTTTACCCAGTTTTACAGTGCTTTCATTCCAAACCCAGAAGTGCAAAACACTCCTACTTCATGGGACGATATTTTGCACTGCGGTGGTACCTACCTAAAAGACTCAGTACCGAGTCTACCAACTTAGACCATAATGTAATTACTTAGTCTAATGTCATAAGGCAATTTATGGTGTGGCACCGTATTATAACTTTTATTTATTTCTTCGTCGAATTCAGCGCATTCCGACTTGATTCCGGTTAGAACTGTGACCACAACCAATCCTAAAAGAAGTAACATTCAAATCCGATCGAATTTTCTAGGTGTTATAACGACCTTTAATTTAACTATAAATTAATAGTTAAAAAAAAACATAAATAAATAGTTAATTTAGTAACAAAAACTTTGTAATTGAGTCAAAGAATTTTCTTTGTGAAATATTATTTTTGGTTTTTGTAACATGTTCACATGTCAGTATGTCTTTTAAAATTTGTTGTTTAAATGCATTATTGAAATGGCGATTTGTCATATTATGCATGTATATTATGCGTTTATTAGTATAGTTTGCGTTTTTATGTCCTTGTTAAAGCGTTAGTTTGCCTAATGAATGAAACATTGGCAAATTTGCTTATGAAATGGTAATTTGCTGATTAATTTTGTGTGAAAAATTTGAGAACCTTAGTATACACTATAGTGTTATTCAATTACAACAACAGCTTTCGTCATCAATAAGTCACCACATAAGTAACAAAATTACATTTATGACAAGTCTGTTTCACTTTGAAGAACGTTGGTTTATATTCACCATCTTCACAAACGATGGTTTTATTATTTACCTGAGTGCCTACTAATTACGCTAATGGGCTCAAGAACAAGAAATAACTATGTAATTGAGGGCAATTACGTTAATTGATTACCCACATTGATCACAATCAAAAACTTCCATTTAGGCCTTTATGGGCTTGTGTACAATGTGTGTCAAAGGAGTTATTGAATCCACGTTTCAACTCTACTTATATTATTTATCTTTAGTTATTCATAACTATATCTTCGTCAAAATGCTAAACTATTTAATATCCCCATTGCGTCTTAAGGATGGAATCTAACGAAACGCTATTGGTGGAACACTAACAAAATAAATAGACACGGTCAAACAGTACATCTGCCCTTGGATCTCTGCTGGGCAAGGAATTGATTGGTCTTCCAAAATAAACACGAAAAATATAATCTTCTGAAAATGTTATGATGTGTCGAAGTGATAATGATTTTACTTTTGTGCCCAATTCCCTTAATACAAAATTAATTGGTCATACTCATAGCTGTAGTTGTAAACCTGGGCTGCAATTCGGTTTATAACCGCGCCATTAAGTCGGCTCTTAATCTAATTACACTTGCTTCAGACGATTCCACCGAGCACGTCAGTAAATTTATCACATTGATCGTAAAAACCTGAAGATCCTCGGAGCATACGGAACTATTCATGCACTGAAAAACGTTGCTAATTAATTGAATTTTAGAGGTTATTTTAGTAAAACGCAATAAGACTGTATGTTTTAAAGGAAATTTTCGAGGTTTAGATATCACGTGGTTACTATAGATGTGGGCAGAGAACATAAAATTAACACGTATGAGTAATTCGTATGACGATTATATGTAGTTTTATCCGACGCCCTAACGGTAAAGAAAACATCGTGAGAAAATGCGAAGATTCAAAATGTGTATGAAGTCAGCAATCCACATTGCCATGTAGACGACTAAAGACCAATGCCTTTACGGATAGTTCGTTCCCTCGGTCGTTTATGAACTGTTGATGATGATCACTGAATTAACTAAATGATTAATTCGCGTAGTTTATGTATTAGTCATGAAAGTTATGAAATTTCAAATCTTACTTACTTAATGCATTTAATTTAAGAATAATTAAATAATATAGTGTGAACAGTGTGATGAATCTTTTTAAAATTACTCGAAATAAATAATATGCACTTAAAATCGTCATCATGAAATTTCAGAATATTAAGTCGAAAAGGTTTCCAAAGCCTTTATATTTATATTTAGAACTTGTGGGGGGGCAAGCAAATTTATTTATTCGAAAGGGCTGATGGCTTTTAATTTCAAAATAAGTGCATCTCAGAGCGGAATAACTACCTATCGTGAACATCGTGAAAAAAGACATAGCATCCGCAAGGGTTGGACTAAGGTCCAACAGTGAACTTCATGGCTATAAAAGTTTTTGTTTATGTCATAAAGCATACTCCCTACCTCATTGAAAGTGTGGTATTGACTTCCGATGACTGTTCAGCAACAGACCTAAGACCTCTTCCGCTATAAAGCAGGGATAACTCCACACTCCTGTTTTACGGGAATATATCTGGCACTGCGGTGGTGCCTACCGCCTAGACGACTCAGTACTCATGAGAAGCGGGGGCGGGTCGCTAGTACTATAATAAATTTAGTTGGTAAATATGTTGAAGCACAGCATCTAATTGTACACTTCCTTGCTCACTACACAAAGGTATTTCAGTGCATTATGAACTTAGGGTGTTTTTATATATGACATACGAAAAAGTGTGTACCGCTGATTGAATTCCGTGTTTCAGAGAACGTTCCTTAGTTTGTGCGAATGTCTGGGTATATTGGCTCATTTTTTTATTTATTATAATTGAAATTAAAGTAGGCCAGTAACCTTTTCGGAATTGAAACAAAGTACATAATCGATGAGTACTGGCGATCTTTGTTGGGTATTCCATTCGACAATGATTAGAACATTAAATCTCTGAGACAATTTATTCAAGAACAATATTCTTTTGTTATAAGATATCCGCTAAGACGATAACAAGCTTTTGTATATAATTACAAAGGATATTAAATTAAGGACTTAGTTTTAGTTAACGTAGGTATAGAAATCCTCCTATAAGTTTTTGAATAACTTTTCAGTGTAACCAATATCAGATTATTAGAAATACCTAGATGCCTACTAGATGCCTATTTTGATTTTACATAGTCCTATGTATATTATAGTAATACATTTATTAAAATATGTATTTTATGTAATAGAAAGCAAAATTTTCAGCTCAATATACATTTATAAAAAGTAATATTTAAAAAGAAACGATAGTTTTTGGTAATCTCAACATTGGAGAGTAAACCAGAGATGGCAGATATGAGAGAGCATATGAAATTTAGGTCATAAATAATTGTAGTACCATTACTTTTTAGCCGAGTAGCAAGAGGGCACATAACAGAATAGCAATTTATTATGCAGGAAGGAACTAACAACGAGCGCACGTACACCACAACGCACCGCAGGCTAAAGCGAACTAAGTTAACATGTGCACTCAAACAACCCATGCACTATATGACCACGTTGCGTTAATAGAAACATGTTATAAAATACTAAATATTTTTAACGACCCCTGTGGTGTAATGGATGAGACGTCAGCTAGAGTTCCTGGTTCGATCCCGGGAGTACAAACATTGGTGTGCATGAACATGTCTGTTTGTATTGGTGTGTGTTTTCTAATAAAAGTTTATACGTTAATTTATCTTGTTTAAAAATCATATGACAGGCTGATGCTTAGTTTGGAGCTAGATGGCGCTGTGTGAATGACTGGATATTTGTTATCATTATTCAAAACATCTCTTCTTTTAAAAAATCAAAGTAATGAGCTTAGGGTTCTGTTTTGGGCCTGTGACATCTCGATCTCTCGGTCGAATACTAATATATATTTTATTGTTTCAAGGCTTTCTGTTTCTATGATATTATTTCGGTCAAGCCGATCCTTTCGTGTAAAACATGGTTCTCCCATAGAAGCGGATAATTATTAGATACTTTAAGTTGAACTAAAGTAACTATGACAGCATTGTCAATGGTCATTAAATTCTGCTTATCTAGTATAAAGTATACCCATTTTCATGTCGATTACTCATTCTCTGAGTACATATAAGAACTGCGTCGGTGGCTCATTGATTATGTAACAATCAGTTTAAAATGATATTGTTGAAAGTATGTTAGTGATGATTCTGAGATAGGTGATCGACTTTTTCTATGAATACATAAGTATTTTATTGGATAAGTAGACTCGATGAGTATTGATAGCGTACGGGTAACTGCGTGTAAACATATGTAACATGACAGTTTTGATTTATGAGATTATTATTGATAACCAATGATGTAAAAAGTATGATTCGTGATATGCTCACAAAAAAATCGCGAAAAGTGTTCCGAATGCGGTGATAGCACACATACACATATTTCGAATAAGCCTACATTTACCTAAACAAAGAGCCTACAATTTTATTCTCTTTGATGTACGGTCGTACATACTTACTTACTTTATACATACAGAATATCATTGTTGATAACCAGTAACGCACCCGGTGCTATTTGCAAAATATATAGCGTATGCACGACTATCACCACTAAATAGATTTCGAGTAAACTTTTGAATAATACTTATAACTCATTATTGTAATGTTTAACAAATACACAACACAATTTTAGTGTCAAAACCGGTCATCATTCGACGAATGCTTGGGGTAACCGGTGGTTTGAAATCCCTCTCCTTCCTCGCTTTTATTTCAGAGTAACGAATTCCCATGGCTATCATGTGTGTGGTGGTTGAATGATTATTCCCCCCCATCGAATTGATTTGGGTTCCAAAAAATAGTCATGAAATAGTCGCACCGATTTGCCAAATTTATGAAATAGTTCTGAAGAGGTTCCCGAGATATAAAGGTAGCGTAGTGAGGATTATGGCTTAAACATTGCAGTACTCCAAATTTCTCCGAAACTACTACGATTTTCGGTATAAAATTTGTGCCAAAAAATAATCGTGTAAAACTCAAATTTATTTTCACTTCAAACAACTAAAGTTTGAAGTGAAAATAAATTGGAGCTGATATCATTTGAAATTAAATTTGTGTTTTGCCTTACATTTACATGGAAGTAATTCGTTTTCATTGAGATTTTAAATACGAGGATTACAGCTTGAAGCACATGATATTTTACCGCAGTAAAGCGAAGTCTGTTTGTTTATTCCTCCTGGATCCCTCCTGGTCAGCTAACTCTGTGCCTCAGAAATTTTATTTTAATCGCTTTAGCCGTTTAGAGATGAAGAAGTAACAAACATACTCATCTACAAACCTTCCCTTTTACAATATTATTTAGTAGAGTAGTAGGTAGCATATTTGAGTCGACTTAGCAACAGCCCATTGAATTAAATTAAAATATTGTGATTACGAATATCCACCTGTATAAAAATATAAAGATTCAGCTTTTGCTCAAGTTTTTTTTCTGATAACTGATAAAAAAATTACAACTTAATTACCTATTTGTTACAAGAGGATATTATAACTAAGGACTATAATTTACGTCCTGTAAAGATAAATTTATCAGTTTTGCAATCTTTTAGCGTCTTTTTGCATGAAGACACATGTTGAGTGAACCCATTTAGGAGAAGGGTAGCTCTAAAAGAATGTTCTATAGACGTCTTTTGAAACAACAACATGTTTTATTGCCTTTAACCTCGATATGTCTGTGGTCTAGAAATATATTTCATTATTCCAATAAAACATGACGGATCCTATCTCATATGTTATAATAGGAAGCCAGGGTAAAGGTATATGTCCCTACATAAGGACAGTAGGCAATATGGTTTACGTCATAGTGTTACGAAATAATCAGTTTCGTAAATGCGCGAACTCACATGCTTATAGTAAGCATTACGAAATAAGTTATTAATTATATCAGTAAAAAATTATGTACTTTGAATTAGGTATATAGTCAGCGAATAAATGTATACGTGAAGGTTTCTTCCGCTTAATTCCGAATCATATTACTGGTAGGTATGCAATGTCAATTTCGTATAATGAAAAGAATTAAGTAATGATAAGTTTTGATGTAATTTACGAGCTAAATTATTATTATTATTTTATTTATTGTTTATGCACAATACAAAATAGTCGACAATATATAGTAAGAAAACAAAGTACAAAGGTAAAGTAACTTATTAAAATACAAGTAAAAATTCATAATCGTAATTTATTTTTAAAATTATGAAACATTTTTAAAGGATATTACTGCTTTTCCTTTTTAGATCAGTTAATATCAATTGATTGTCTGATTTATTGAGCGTGTTGGATTGAGTGTGCCAATTAGATGTTTAAGAAACATTTTTTCCTTCCACTAGTCCGTAAACTATAGGCAAATGATATCTGTGGCGCGTTGGTGTGAATTCAACCAATTAAATGCTATTTTTGACTTGATCTCTTCAATAGTGTGACTTCGCGAGGAGTGCTATGAGCAGGATTTTTATTTTTTTTGAAAGTACCACATTTGAGTAATTTCTTGTGTTGATTTTGTGTTGGCTCATTTGTTGTATTTTAATTGTTTTGTCTTATTAAGCATTCGGGTGTTCTTTTCTATACAATCTTTATTAGTGAGGATATAATTGGCTACTGTTGTTATTTGTGTATACTTTTGTGTTTCATTGCTGTTGGTCTCCTATGAAATAATAAATAAATAAATATGCTAGATAAGATAGACTATGCAAATTTCTGCTAAAGGATCGTACGCCCCAAATTAATGTCGAAACTGTGCCAAAACTAGCTAAAATGCTAATTCCTGCCCTGTATTTTCAATCGAATATTTTTAACCTAATTTAGGTTTTCATTTGGTTGTAAGTTTTGGAAAGTCGCCACACGCACAGGTTCAATCCATTGGGATAAAATTTAATGTGTGCATAAACATTTCGTTACATTTGGTTTGGGTGGTGACGTTATTTGTTTCGGGTACACAACATGGGGTCAAAAGGTAAGGTGCGTCGGCAAAGTAATTGCACATACTACCAAACTGTTTGTTCTAGCTTAATAGACCTTCTTTAATTAATTTATGAAGGTAATTCGCTGATCAGAGATTGGCACAACCATTGTTTTTGGAGTCTCGATCATTGTTCGGCAAGTGGGATATATATTTCTATTTTATGATATGATCTGGATCATTCTCTGGATTCTTGATGATTTGTGATTCGCTGCCATGATACATGCATAATATTAAACCTTTAACTTTTGATATGAATAATTATATCACCAGTATCCTACGCTGTTACCTACCAATACAGAATATCTGTGTCATAAACAAATTGATTTACTAGCTAACAGTGCCTCTCAAAGTTCAAACAATAAGTATCTACCCAGACGACCCAAGCCAGCTGTAACGTGTATGCTTAGTTCATTCGTCCTCATTATGATTATGTTTAAACAAGAATTTGTTTTTCAGTAAGATAATATTAACGTGTACAGTATAACAATAAGTACGGTTCCATCGTCCACTGGTGTATAGCTTTATGCTTGTACCATCAGTACAGACAGTCACCGTCGGGCAGCTTGTGTGAGCTGATGGTGTGCGGCACAATTGGTCCCTTGCAACTATGTGTTCTAGGGTTTCTCTGGTTTTCGCTTGGCCTTCAAAGGACCAGGCATTATTTAGCCGTGAATTCGAAGATTAGGAAAACATAATAATTATAATATTAATTAAGCAAAACATATGAATACATAATCTTTAACATAAATAACATTTTGTTAGTATTGTAGTACATTGTTGTGTTGAGAAACTTAAGAAAACTATAACAGACGCTTAAGTCTGCCATATAAATACATCTTAACTGATGATGAATACTACATATTTTTTATTGATATCATATTTTTTGAATTTAAATTTGATACATTTGCTAGATGGTAGTTCTGTTTAAAATACATTTCTTTAAATTTCGTTATATTTTCGCGGCGAAATTTGGTCGCAAAATTTTACTCCTGAATTCATTGTTATTTTGTAGAAGACGCTCTGGCACTATCAGGTAAGCTGTTTATATATTGTACGATTGACGAAAGATGACCACTGCGCTAATGTGTTTTTTATGGTTCCTTTAGAGGTGTGGTGGCGGCGGTTATTATTTTTTCTTTATGATATATATGATTTAGTCAAGACGCTTACCTGGTGGTAAGTAGGCTGACCATGACAGAGGGTATTGAAGGTGACCAACAACTGATAAACAGTTATTATTCTCCATCAATGCCGCACCGTACTCGTCACCCGAGACAACAGATGTTAGGTCTCATACCCAGTAATTTCACTAGCTACAGTGTTCTCATCACGAAACACAAATGTGCATAGCACTCCTATTTCACGGGACGATATCTGGCACTGCGGTGGTACATACCTAGACGACTCAATATAGAGTCTACTACCTAGTAAAGTACCTGTATTGTTTCACTATCATTTAAACAGTCTTTATACTGCACAGAAAGCCGCATCTTTCGTGAACCGTACTATAACATAAATGTTAAGCAAGCTTAGGGCGAGTGGTAACAAAATAACTATTTATGATGGCAAAATAAAATAAATTACGTTGGCGTATTTTTGCACCCACCACGTACGTACTTAATAGGAAACTAAATTGAGTCTTTGTGCTATGAATAAAATAAATAACATAATAACACCAACTATATCCACCTCTCATAATATCTAAGCGGATTTTTTCGTTTCATTAAGTTAAATATTTATTCATTGCGTTATGAGAGGATTTACCAGTATTTCTTTTATTAACCAAATATAAAGGCAAAAATAATAAAAACCTTTTTATTTAATTTCAACATAAATTATTATTAGTGACCGTGCATTATTATTAGTAGTAGTATTATAAGTAGCATAGAATTTATCTTGTAGATACTCGTAGATTCAATTTTTTAATGCTTATCATCTGATTCAAATTTTAATAATGCGTCCCATGCTTTTTCAGTGAAATATATATGTATATCTTATGTTGAAAACTCGAAATAAACAAAGTAGCTTATTCGGAGGCTCTATTTAAATCGACAGGCAATATTATTACATTTATTTTTGGCTTATTAATGCAGTAAATATGGCGAGGGCTCGATGATCTCAACTATTGCAAATGCCGACGTCCAAGTCATGGAACTCAGGCTGCAAAACAGACCGAAGATTTGAAGAAGGTGGCTGGTAGAAAGTTGATGTTGGCTTCTTAGGGAGACTGGGATAGACTCAGCATTAGAGGATAATGAGTCAATGATATTAATTGATTACTTGCAGTGAAATCAATGGATGGTAACATCCATCAATTAAAATTCAAAGTTCCAAATCAGAACGACACATTATGAATACATAGCTTCTAATATCTAGTACGAGACGTACCTAGCTATCAAATAAGGCTATTCACTTTGGAAAACATGTTGGATATAAAAATATATTCTAATGTAAACTGAATACGAACAATATCTTAAGTTATGGGCTTCACGATCGAATTACAGTAAAACAATTCAAAGTTCAAACACGTTTAACAAAAAGTCTTCATAAGTATTGATAAATTTATTTATAGCTTTACCGGTACCGTATGAAGTAAATAATTTAACATACGAATATTTCATTGTGTGTAATTATAATGATCATATATTTTTTAAACTTTCAAATTTTAAATTCAATGAATAAGTATGTTATTTCAGCTTTGTGAAATATAATTAGTACAATAATAATGTTATTAACACTCTACGCTTTGTGGTTGAATTGTTACTACATCTTGTTTTTATATATCTTCTATTGAAATTTATTATAACTATTGGGACTACGTGGTGGCCATTACAAACATTTTTCTTAGTAATCTGTCAAATAGAATATTTGATACACGATATAGAATATCGGAGCGTCGGTGAAACAATGGTGTGGACTGTCGCCTTCCTACCAGGAGGGCTGAGGTTCAAATACCGACACTTACCAATGTGTTTTCGAATTTTCGAAAATATATGTACGTTATCCGACGCTCTTACGGTGAAGGAAAACATCGTGAAGAAACTTCATGCACGCTGGAAGAGATTCGAAGGTTGTGTGTGAAGTCGTCCAATCCGCACTGGGCGGTGGACGACTAAGGCCTAATCACCTATACGGGTAGGATCGTGCCCCTCGGTGGGGACGTTTAATGAGCTGATGATGATGATATAGAATATACGATATTCCGTCTCAAGTGACGAAATATTCTATGTGCACAAAGTAAGTAGAAGTCTAAACTAAATAGTAGTGTTGTTGTCGCCTTTTCTCCCAATTTGCGGGCGACGGCTAGATTTTCTGGATCTGGTGACACAACACGATTTGTACCTGGTCAGGGCTATGAATGTCCAAATTCATGCTGAAGCATGTGTCCAAAATTAAGGTTTGACGATAAGTGAACACCAAAGAGATCAAGACCATTGGTTAAAGGAACAAAAACATCCTGGAAAGTTGGAGTTAAGTGGAATGGGTTACGCTTAGCTGAGAAGAGAGACACTTGCGTTTTAGACGCGTTAAATGATACTAGATAAGCATCACCCCATTCAGAGACTGCCTTGAGAGCAGAGTCTATACGCTCAATCAAGGCCTCTCGATCAGAACGAATATCATCCCCACTGGCTCCCACACCGGAAAATACCTGTCTGTAATTTTTGTGTCCTCTGCGTACCCAAAAGTTCCGGGTAGGTCATTAATATGCAGCAAGAACAATGTCGCAGACAGTACTGATCCCTGAGGTACTCCGGCATCTATAGGTTGAAGTTCCGACGAAAAACCATCCAAAACAACCCAAATGGAACGGCCACTCAGAAAATCAGCAATCCAGGCGCAGAAACCATTAGGTGAGGGCAGCTTGCTTAAAAGGCTCTCATGCCAGACTCTGTCGAAGGCCTTAGATATATCAAGAGACACAGCAATGGCTTCGCCTTGCTTTTCGATGGCCTCACTCCATAAATGCGTCGCATATATAAGAAGGTCCCCAGTTGATCGTCCTTTGCGGAAACCATATTGACGATCACTGAGCAGATCGTTATTCTCAAGATGGGCAAGGAGTTTTGTGTTCAGTGTACGCTCCATAATCTTACAGATTACAGAGGTGACCGAGATGGGACGTCAATTAGCAGGGTCAGCACGACTGCCCTTCTTTGGCACTTGGTTGGACGTTTGCAAGCTTCCATGACCTAGGAACAATACCAGTCTTAAGAGAGAGCCGAAACAGGTGCGTCAGTGGAGATGATAATTCAGGCGAACACATACGCAAGACTTTAGCTGGGATATGATATTTAGATATGATATTTATGAGAGTGTCTGCTATTAGAGGTGGATCACTTATACTATTACAAGAAAATTTAAAATTTAAAGAACG
>PQWD01002048.1:0-86093 GCA_019425675.1 Leucinodes orbonalis | reverse complement strand
ACGATCCACTGCAAGAAATAGGCCTTCTCTGATAAGCTTATAGCGACTCGCTGCAGGGAATAGGCCTTCTCTGGTAGGCCTATAACGACCCACATTAGGCAATATGCCTTTCCAGGTCTGCCTATAACGTCCCACTGTAGAGAATAGGCCTTCACAGGTCGGTCTATAAAGCCCTACTGCAGACAATAAGCCTTCCCAGATCGGCCTGGAACTCTCTACTGCAGGGCATGGGCCTTCTCTGGAAAGCTTATAACGACCCACTACAAGGAATAGGCCTTCCTAGATCGGCCTATAACGTCCCCAAATTGAAATTATATTCAGTATGCAGGCTGCTTAGGACCGGGATGGACGGCTGTCATTGGGGGTGGCATATATGTTCAGCAGTGGACGATGGTGGGCTGATTGATGAATGCAGTTACGGCACGGTGCCGTTTTACGTAAACCCACGGCATCCTTCCTCTCTTTAGGCCTTGTTTATCCTTTGACAGGTACCAGGGCAGACATTTTAAAGAATAAAATATAGATAAAAGGGTTTAATCTGTGGTCTGGTGGTGTTAAAGGAGCTCTCTCTAAAGTACTGTTGGATATAGGTCTCCCTCATTGCCATCCGGCCATTTGTCATAAGTGAACGGGATGGTCAGCACGCAAGTGATAAGACTGACCATGACAAAGTGTTGAAGGAAATTTATAACTGTAGGTAGTCATCTATTTCCGTCAACACTGCTCTGTGCCCGTCACTTAGGACGTCAGATGTTGGATCTCTTATATCCGGTAATTTCACTAGGTACAGTGTCCTCCTCCCGAAACACACAAGTGCAAAGCACTTCTATTTTACGGGACGATCTGGTACTGTGGTGATACCTACCTAGACAAGGCAGTATAGTCTACCACCTAGAAGAGACTATCTGTCCATCGGGCCGGAGCGCGTCGGACGCTAAGCTTGTCAAGAATTATACGGCTGACGTTTGAATGTAATTTATTGATTTTTAATTATTTATGTATTTCATAGGAGGACCAACAGCAACGAAACACAAAAATATACAAAAAAAAAACAAATAACAGGTAGCCAATTATAGGTCCTCACAAATAAAGATTGTATAAAAAAGAACACCCAAATGCTTAATAAAACTTAACAATTAAAATACAACAAATGAGCCAACACAAAATCAACACTGAAGAATTTCTTAGAATTTGAACTGGTATCTTTTTCTTTTTTTCCGTAGATTCAAGTGGATCCTTATTTAGAAGACTCCATGTGTACGGTGTGCAATCTGCAACAAGGGCCCTACTTCTGCCGCGAGCCCATGTGTTTTAGGTGAGTTTTGATTGTTTTTACAGCTTAAGCAAAGTTTGGCTAAGTTCAGAACATTAGTATGAGTTAAATGTCAAAGAGTATTTAGGGTTTTATAAAACTGAAGCATGACGACCCATTTGGTGTAATGGTTGAGACGTAGACTTTTACACCAAGGCATCCGGGTTCTTTCCCCAGGTATGTATTTTATTGGGTGTATTATATGTATTTACAAAAAAAAATGTGTTTATCCGTTTAGCACCTACAAGCTTATCGCTTAATTTGGGACTAGAAGGCGCTGCGTGAAAATCAGTGGATATTTATTTGTAACGCAGGTACTTCTGCCGTTCGTGCTGGACGTGGGTACACGCCAGCGAGCAACACAAGCCGCTGATGCGCAGCAGCCGGTCCCCGGCCGAGGGCCCGCCGCAAGCCCACGCCCACGCCCCGCCCCCCGCCCACGCCAGGACACACGCCCACGCCCACGCTCGCGCACTCAAACACGCGCCCGAACACGCCTTGTACACGCCGCCTTTCAATTCACAAAGTGAAGGTATTTGACAGCTTTTTTGTTAACTTTAAAAGGCCTTTCAGTCACATTTAGTCAATTTAAGCCCGTATTCTTAAATGAGAATCAAGCGTTGATCCTTATTTAGATTTGACAACCACGATTCTAGACACAATGGAACATCTATTTTGTGACGCTTTAAGACGTCTCTGGCGGTTAAAGGGTTAACAGCCACATTTATTCAATTTACTCGTAGCATTCACTTATGAAAGTCTGAAATAAAATTTATAGATTAAGGCTCGTATTCTAGAAAGAGACTCGACTTCGATCTTTACTTGAAGAAGGTTGGAAAGAGATAGCGCTATTCATCGTGTATATCGCTATCCCTGTCTAACTGTATTCAAGTAAAGATCAACATAGTCTCGTTCTAGAATACGGGCCTTAGACGCAGGATTCACTTATGATGGAAGTGTGAAACAAAATTTATACATTAAAAATGTTAGCAAGTCTGTCAAAATATGCTGAAATTGTAAAAGGTTTTTGTATAATCTCGACACTCGGTAAACGGGTAAAATATCGGCATTACCTTTTAAAATTTAGGCGTTATGGGGATTCTCTTTGAGTCACCTACATAAACTTTTTTTATTAACTTTGTTAATTTAATTTTTTTTACTGTATTTATTTTTTGACCTTCACGAATACTTATTTGTTAGTAAAATTGGGTAGATTTAGACTTAAATCTCAGTTTACTACAGATCATGTTGGGATTTCAGTACATTTTTAGGAATAACTTATTTCTAATCTAGTACTTATTTGATATCTGAATTTCCAGGCACCCCATCCCCCCCTACAAGTGGGGCAAGCGGTACGAGCGAATACGAGGGCGGTCCTTCGTGCGAGGAGCCCTCTGACGGCTCGTGGCCGCACTAGTTCATAACTGAGTTGGCCCTGTTTGTCACTTCTTTACTAGTGCCAACTAGCTTACTAGTAAGGCTAAAAGTTAAGCTACTATTAGCTTACTTGAACGCATAAAAATTGTTACCTGCCTATACACTAGAGTAGTCTATCCAAAATAAAAGTTACCTGCCTTTATTCTATCCAAACTACAAATATGAATTGATCGAAATTAGTTCTAGCTTACTATTTCGTGATTTGATGTGTTCGAGAAAGATTGGCTACAGATTAAGATTGGACGGAATTGATAGATGCCTAAAATTTTGACTAGAACGCCTGCCAGTTACACTAAATATATGCCTTCTATACAAACTAAATATATGCCTATTCATGACTAGATGCCAAAAATTTTGACTAGTCACTAAATAGTTACGAAAAATGTTCATCAAGTCTATCTAGGTACCTTAGACTAGATGGATATCTAGCTAGCCTAAATATCTTCGAAGTTGGGCAACACTGGCACCAACTAGTTTGACAAGATACGTACGAGTTAGGCTAGATGCGCACCTAATAATTGAACTTAATGCCTTCCAGTTACGTACTGGGTAATAAACTTCTAGTTGAACTGGTTTCTAGTTAGGCTATAAACTAGTTGCTTGTTGGACTAACTAGTTGCTAGTGCCAAACGGAGCCGGCCCTCACACCGGCCGGTGTGTATTGTTGTGGAGCCGCTATTAAGTTGGGCGCTTCGCCAGCATAATATGCTTAGTTATAAGGTTGATTTGAGCCGTTACTCATATTCTGAAGTTTTTAATCCAAAATCCAATGTTTAAAAGAATTACTTCAAAATTGTATTGTAATTTTCTACAATATATTGTTTGAACGAAATTTTTATATGTATTTTTCTTGTATAAATCTGTTATGATGCACGATTGTGACGGCTTTGTCAAATGCTGTTGCAAAGTTTATACTTTATATTTTTTTGAGATTTTGTTTTGACCAATATAGGTTGCTTTTTGTTTTGATTTAATGTATATATTGATATGAAATTTTGCAACTACAATTTGACAATATTAATTAATTTAGAACGTATTTTTATTTTATTTTTTTAACTATCTCTTAGATTATGTACTTTATATTAACACGCGTGATTTTGTATCCTTTTTAACTACATTTGGTAGCATATACAATTTATCCATATTACCGCAATTCAAACTATTTTGTATGAATTTCTTCATACGCCTCAAGCGTAGAAATGTTCAATAGGTAAAATTTACACCGTGCCTCTACTAGTTAGGTGGTTTTAATAGATTTTACGATACCAATTAGTGGCCCGTATTAGGCAATGCGCTAATTTTAAAACCATTTTAAAGTGCTTTTAAAATTGTATAATCATGGTGATTTTTATAGATTTATAGGGTTTCATAAAATATGAAATGTTGATTTTAATCACTTAGAGCTTGTTTGATTTTAAAAATGTTGTAAATCTGTTATTGGAAAATAAATTATTGATGAAAGTGAATGTTTTATTGATATGTCCTAAACACTACACAAGAACGCGATTCACCATGCCCTGCGGTTTAACGAATACATTATATAGGTAGTTAGTTCAATATTATTTCTATCGAAATATGTATATTATACATGCCTATAGTAAGTTAATGCCTACAGCAACTACCTACCTATAGTAAGTTGCGTAAATTATATAAGAACAAGTAAAAAGTAACATCTTTGTATGCAAACTGGTAAGCATTATAATGGCGGGACCAGGTCTTGAATTCTGATTTTTCATATTGCGGTGTTTAGTACTGAATTGCTACTATTTGGTACCTTTCGTAAAAAATATTACCTCTTCTATTTCAGTTAAATTGAAAACCTGGTCCCGCCATTATAACGTTACAATGGCGGGACCACTTGTGACAGCCATTGTTATAGTACGATTCACGAAAGAAGACCACTGCGCTGAAGTCCTTTTAAGGGTCCCTTTGTAAGTGCGGTGGCGGGCGACGGCGGAAATGTTTGTATTCTGTGTACACTCGTATAATTTTTCATTATTTCATAATTATTTTGTTCCACTATCATTAAATTAGTCACAATCTTGCGCAGATGGTCGCAATTTATGGTCATCTTTCGTGAATCGTACTATAGCTGCGATAAGTTTTATAAATATTATAGTACCTAATTAGTATTCCTGAAAAATGCGTAAAGTGTGCTGGACACGTACAACGGATACTGTACTGTTGTAATAAAAGGTAGGTCCCGCCATTGTTTCGCAATTAAACGTGTAAGGGTTTATTATTCATAAACTTTAATACAGATATTTAGTACCTATTTGTATTTGCTTCCTTTTATGACAAGGTTCAAGAGTCAAAAATTAAAATCAATAATTTAACAAGACTAAGAGAAAATTTTCCAAAATTTGCTCAATTTGCGGTCTGCACACAAGTATGGAAAACCACGTCAGCTATGCGAGCTGAACTAAATTAGCTTAGCTCTTGGTCTACAACCTAGCAAAAAAATAGATTTTATAACCAAAAAATTTATATTCTTTGCTTGTGTATCTTTTTATACATTTTTTTAAACCACAATGAGTTAAAAAATCAAGTTAAATGTACAAAGTACATAATAAATTAAAAATGCGTCTTCTGTAACCAATATATTTATAAAACAGACAAAAATAATATACAAGTATATGTACAACTTACAACAAAGCCCGATAGGTAAACCCTGCGCTCTTACACTCTAACATCTTTACACGAGATTTCTTCTTTTTTAAAGAAATTTTTAATTAATGTTAATCAGATGTTTTGTGGATTGTAGAATATTACAGCAATATAATGTTGCTCGCCTCTAACATTTATTTTACCTGTTGAATAAATAAAATATATCAATAAATTTATATCTATACAAACAACATTAATATTATTATGAATTTACAAATATGTGAAATACATTTTTAATAATAATATTAATTCAAATTTAAAAAAAAACTCAATAAGACGTCATCTCTTTCAATCGCTGTAACGCTAACAGGGTCCATAATGATTTAAAATTATTGTTTTACCAATTAATATTGGGAGTTGGCAACACTGAACATTACCTAGTGTTATCAGTCGAAGCTCATGCTCATGTCTGATGTGTTGGTGACGTCACCGGGGGTGTTGACCTCTGGGGGCGCCTCGCCCAACGTCACCGCCGGGAACGGGAACTGGGGTACCTCCTCGTCTGTCGCACAAACATACGATCCTTGTGAACAATCGAATTTAACTTTCTTCTTCTGCCAAGCCAGCGATTGGTAGATACACACATGCATATAGAGAGAGAGACAGCGCAAGAGGGAGAAAATGAAATAGTAAGCGTCTGAGAGCAAGAGATAGAAAAGAAATAGACAGAGAGAAAGAACGTGAACAAACAGTGACGTGACAGCAAAATCTAGAATTAACCCGCAGTGAAGCTAAATTCCCACTATAACCTAAAAGGAAGAACTGGATCGTGGCATTTGTATATATTTAACAGACATAACATTTTAAACCCTTTGACCACCAGTCTTAAATCATCACAAACAATACTAGCTTCTGCCCGCGCATTCGTTCGCGTAGATATCTTTGTTAGCCGAACACAATGTTTTCTTGGATGTCGTTTAATCTATCTCCACAGGACAGGCATAGCCTAGTTTGGAGGTCGGTTCTCGTGTATACTGTGTATTTTAAATTGGCAACAAATATTTATCATTTTTTTTAGATTACGCTAAAAACTAAATATCTTACGGAACCCTATTTTTTCCATAATAAAATTTAACCTATGTTGCTCGTGGATAATTTAGCTTTCGAATGGTTAAAGCATTCCAGTAGTTTTTAAGCCTATTCATTACAAACAAAGCATTCCTTTTTATAATATTAGTGTAGATAATGTTAATAAATGTCACTTAACATGTAGCGAGCTACGTGATTATGATTGAAAATTTGGCCCAATTAACGCGGTGGGCAAAATTTGGCCCAATTAACGCGGTGGGCAAAATTTGGCCCAATTAACGCGGTGGGCAAAATTTGGCCCAATTAACGCAGTGGGCAAAATTTTGCCGCAAACACTTTTTGAGTGAGATGGAGCATCTAGTTAGTTTGTTTATCTAAGATCTCTTACAAATGTGTTGTCAATGTAATAAGTGTGTTGTAAACTGTCCAAATATAAATAAAAATAAAAAAAAGCCCCTCACCGAGCGCGTGTTCTGGTCCCCGCGTCAGCGTACGGACTGCTTTGGCAAGTTAATTAGTGGCAAATATACACACACACACACACAGTGAGAGAGAGACAGCGTAAGAGAGAGAGTAAATAGAAAGCGTCTGAGACAAAGTATCAAAAATAAAATTTAGCCTATGTTACTTTTGGATGAAAGTTTTTTTTAAATCGGTCCAGTTGTTTTTCAGCAAATAAACAAAGTTGTATATAATGTATTAAAGTATAGTATGTTTTTATAATATATATATGAACTGAACTATATATATATATATGATGAACTGAAATAATTTTATTTCATAAAAATATTATATATATATATATATATATATATATATATATATATTATATATATATTATATATATAGTAGCCCTGGACTCCACACTAGGATTCTATATATAGTATGTATAATAGATTTTATTATATATATATAGTATGTTTTTATAATATATAAAATTATAGATAATGTAAACAAATGTCACCAGCCAGCGGCAGATGCAATGTATCGACGATGGCGTCCAACAGGGCGGAGGCGAGCGCGTGGTCCGGCTCCCGTGCCAGCGCGCTGTGCAGACACGCCGCCGCCTCCGACTCCTGCCGCTGCAGCGCCAGCGCCAGGCCTAGCGCCGCCAGCGAGCCGGCGCGGCCAGGCCTTAGCAGCAGCGCGCGCCGGTGCCAGGCCGCCGCCTCGCCGTACTGCCCGAGCCGCCGGCTGGTGTGCCCGAGCGCGTCTAGCGTGGCTGCCCACCGGCTGCTTAGCTGCACACACTCAACTTACTTGTTTGAATTCCGTAAGTTATCGTTATCGCCAGAGACATCTGGGGAAGTAGCGTCTAGGATAACCGCCCACAACGCTGCTTAGCTAGACACAATGGAGTAAGTTGTTTAAATTCGGTAAGATAACCCATTTATGGCAAGAAACATCTGAGATGGTACAGCAATCACTTTAAACAGTGTTATACGTCAGCATTTTCGTAACACAAAAGGCGAAGTAATGTTATTGTAATACTGTTTTAAGACATGGCAGGTAACATCATGAGAGCATCACTATATATTTTACATTATTTCTGGATTCCTGAAACTATGTGGCTACAGTTTGCGGCTCAAGCATGTCTTGAGGTGCGTAGCACACTCATGTCTAGCGGCTACTACTGCGTCGTAGCACCGATCTACATTGTCACGATGCCTGCTCGCGACGAGCGGCAGGCAGTGACTACAAATATACCGTAACACAGAACTACTGTGCTACGGTATATGCTCACAATACTCAGCGGTTACGAATGTGTCGTAGCACTGATCTACAGTGCTACGGTATACGCTCGCCCAACGACATGCGGCTTCGAATTCGTAGCACTGGTTGTAACAGCTACGATATCGGCACGAGATACGCGGTGTCGTACACACTAAGAAACTTCAACTACGAATGCGTCGTAGCACTGTGTTACTGTGCTACGGTATATGGTCGCGATACTCAGTGAGCAGCGGCTACGAGTGCGTCGTAGCACAGATGTAGTGTGGTACGATCCCGGTGCACCCACCACTCCTGCAAAGCCTCGCTACCTGGTTGGGGTGCGCGGCGTCGAGCGCGGCGAGGAAGAGCGCATGCGCGCGGCGCACGTCCCCCGCGGCCAGCGCGGCGGCGCCGGCCTCGTGCGCCACGTGCGCCTCACGCACCACACACAACATGCGCGACCAACATGATTCCCCGCCGGAACGTTCCACCAGCTTCTCCAGGGACGCCTGCGATAACACAAACACAGTTCAGTTCCTTGAACGTCCCCAACGAAGGGCACAGACCTATATATAGTGTATAGGCCTTAGTCGCAGAACAGGTGCGGATTGGGCAAGTCAAAAAATCAAATCAAAAAATATTTAGATCCTTAGAGAGAAGAGAAGAGAAGTAAAGTTACCGACATAGCCCGCCGGATCAGCAAGTTAAAGTGGCAGTGGTGTGGTCACGTATGTCGCAGAACCGATGGCCGTTGGAGCAGACGAGTTCTAGAGTGGAGACCGCGTCTTGGCAAGTGAAGCATAGGACGCCTTCCGGCCCGATGGACCGACGACTTGCGAAAGGTCGCTGGTGGAAGCTGGATGAGAAAAGCGGAGGACCGGGATGTCTGGCGCAAAATGGGGGAGACCTTTGTCCAGCAGTGGACTGCGATAGGTTGAAAAGATAGATCCTTACACATGTTGGACGGTACTACAGAGTAGTCTCAGAAAAGGCGACGAGAAACATCATCGTCAGCTCGTTGAACATCCCCACCGAGGGGCACGAGCCTACCCATATATAGTGTATAGGACCTACCCATAAAAAGTATTTATTCAGTTTAAATCCTTACTGAAAACTTATAAATATCAAATGAAACAACCACCGGTTTGGACGACAGTTCTTACTGAGCAGAATCCAGCAAGAAACTTAGAAGTCATTCTTTTCAACTTCACGCACCATTTAATCTCTTCGCAGGTGTGCGCAGGTTTCCTCACGATGTTTTCCTTCACCGTAAGAGCGTTGGATAAGCGTACACATAATTCCGAAAATGGAAAATATTTTGGTACGTGGCCGGATTTTTTTTATTTTTTATTGGCCACAATAATTTAAATAACAACACAATTACCAGACAGAGAAAAAAAACAAGTAGTCAAAAACAAAAGGTAAATAAATTCATACAATCTAGTGGCCAAACAGGTGCAGCCTCAGCATAAACTGCTGTAGTAGAAACTACTGCAGCACTGTTATTCTGGTTGCACCTGTGGCGAGTGAGTCACATTAAAACAATCAATAAACAGATAAAAAATTAAATATAAATAAAATAAAAAAATGATAATAATAATATATATACATGACAGGAACGATAACAATTAAATACCATGTATAAATAATCAAACTCTCATAAAAATAAAATAAAGAGTAACAAAGTATAAGTACGTGTAACGAAACGTGACCGGTTCCGGCCACGCCCAAGTTTGACATTTGACATTACAAACAACCACAATATGCCACGTTTACAAACAAGACAAAACAAAACAGTCATAATACTAATTAAATGTGATGAGGATCAGAATAAGGAGACTAATTTACAAATTAAGGAATGGAAGTTAAAATATCAGCAACACAAAGATTTGAGAACAGCAAGAACAAAGAAATTTAAAAGTGCCACCATATGGACACTCAGGTGATGTGTTTCAGTATTATACCATCCCAGAAGCGCTGGAGGACACCGCCAACACACGTCGTGAATTATACTGAGGTACGCTTACAGAAATTTGCTCATTAATTAAAAACTGTTTAAATTTAGATTTTTAAGAGTACAGCGATTTCAGGTCACGCAGTGGCGGCGGGATGCATACCAGCACTTTGAGGCAGCAAACCTAAAAGAGCCTCTGAAAGTAGCCAAGCGATGTCTGGGTGTTACAAAGACGTGAGTGCATGCCCGTTTTGGATACTTAATCATATTTTTGGACCAAACAAGTTTATTAAATAGGTAGTGGGGTCAACCTCTCTCTATAACACCAAACAACATGGTCGCAAGATGCAAACGTCTGCGAGCCTCAATTTTCAACAGAGAAGCTGCATTCAAGAAAGGAGTCACGTGTGATCTTGGTGGGATACTGAACAAATCGAGCACACGCATTTTTGCACCCGCTGAATGAGTTCTTAGTTCTACCAGAATACAAGGACCACACCACAGTGTCACAGTAACTCATTTTGGAAAGTATTAAAGACTCACACAGTGTAATTCTAAGTTCCTCTGCCAAATAAGGTCTAATTTTATATAGTAGCTTAAGTCTGTAAAAACAATTCCTTGAACACTCCGCAATATGACTCTCAAAGCTAAGATGGCTGTCAAATAGAAGACCCAAATTCCTAGCTGATTCTGTACGTTCCACTATTTCACCATCGATTTGAACACCGAGATTCAAAATACAGGATATCTTGCACCCGCGTGAAGTTAAACAGTTGCAAACACTAGTACAGCACTATTGCTACTCACTAATACAATAATAGGGCTCCATTGAGTCGACACGGAAAAACAATTAAAACAGCAGATACGATTCGCAGTGACACGTGTTACGACGATCGTGACGATTTTAGCCTGCATCCTCCAGATGGTAAGCAACAAACACAAAGAGTACCGACGCTTTACGCTACGAATAGATTCAAAGGTTGTGCGTGAAATCGGCGAAACCGCTGGGCCGCATGGACTACTAAGGGCTATACACCCTATACGGAGAGGTTTATGCCCCTTGGTGGGAACATATAATATGAGCTACTGACAATGATTTCGGTATTTTCCACAACCCGCAATTAAATACCAAACACAATTTGTATAAAAGCGCACTTTTTTATGTGTCGTTTCATTGATCACTTTTGTTTATTTGCAATATTGTATTTTTAAATACATTGAAACCAATAAATATGAGGTCAATTGATGATAGTGAACGATGACGTCAAATATCACTAATCTCATACAAAATATATGAAACTTTCCTTTTTGACAGTTCATAAAAAGTGCGTCAACGATTAGTGGTGTCAAATACCCAATTCCTATAGTTATCACCTCAGAACCACTATGCAGCGCGGCCGCTCGCGCCAGAAATCTCTCGCACATCGCCGAGTTATTCAGTAGGGAGCATTCCACGCCAACATACAAGGGAGGCAGGTGGCACCCGCCCATCAATTGACTCGCCTGCAATGAAATGAAAAAGTGGTGGAAAACGGATTTTATTTTATTTAATATAATTTTTGTAATTAAAGTAGGAAGCTAAAAATCGATAGGATAGACGATATTATCTACTGCTGCCGCGTAAAACTGTTTCTGTAAAGGGGAAACGTGTAACCCCAAATTCAGCGCGAGCGATGCCGCGGGCAAAAGCTAGTATGTTAATATACTGTTAGTCATAAATATTTGAACATATAAATTGTATAATGTATTAACGTAAACATGTTCTAATATTGACATTTAACAGTGTCGCCATCTTTGATTTGTAGAGAAAGTTAATAGTTCGTCTTTAAGCTTCCGATTAGTACCAAATTCCCTTATTTTTTTTTACGAAAGTTGACAAATGCCTTATGTTTGTATTAAAATATTTGTAACAATTGTATTGCAATGTAGTCTCAATATAACATTTATTCAACCGGAAGTAGAAAGTTAAGTAACCTTTATGAATACTTGTGTTATTAGTACAGTAATAATGTCGACTTCCGATTAAAGTGTACAAATACTGATTGTATACATGCAGTTGTTGAATTCTCTTGTAAACTGTGAAAGAACAAACATCTCTTGTGGAAACTATTTACTAACATAGCCTTTACGAACATAGTTCTAGCATTATATAATTTAATATTTATTAATTATTAGTATCTGTTTTGGATAAAATAACATTGTTATGGAGAGCGGGGATATCTAACACAAGTATTTTTACTTAAAAGAATTCCCCAATCGTAATAAAGATATTGTAAAAACTAGGTACTGAATAAATCATTTGTATTTGTAAGTAATTTGTAAACTAACAATTTTACGGGCTAAGTATTTTTTTTTTAATTTTACTGTTTTTAGACACACTAACAATACCTTGAAATACGCCGCCATTGCTTGATCATGCTCGTTGTCCGCCGCGAAGCTGTGTCCGTACAACAGCCACACGCACCCAGCGCCGGGCTCTAAGCTCTTCGCCTTGCACAAGTAACGCCGGGCGAATTCACTCTTGCCTGTCAAAAAATCCCACCAAAAACATTTATATCCACTGACATTCACACAGCGCCGTCTAGCCTCAAGTTAAGCGTAAAACCTCTCTCTCTCTCCTTCAACTTATCGCAGTCCACTGCTGGACATAGGTCTCCCCCATTTTGCGCCAGATATCCCGGTCCTCCGCTTCTCTCATCCAGCCCACCAGCGACCTTCCGCAAGTCGGTCCATCGGGCCGGAGGGCGTCCGACGCTACGCTTGCTAAGACGCGGTCTCCACTCCAGAACTCGTCTGAAACCTGTAGTATGTTATTTGCGTACTACAGGTTTTGTTTATTTGCGAGCCTCTACGAAGCGTACGCAGTTAGCCGACACCTTGGACTAACTCATAAGCCACGTTTTACTGCGGGAGAATATCTCATAACGCGGGTCACACCGCGGGCCAACAGCTATTATTTCATAAGTCTATGTATTATAATAGTCAATGTATTCAATAAATAATTAAGATACAAGGGTAAGAGCGTCGGTGGCTCAGTGGTGTGGACTGTCGCCTTCCTACCGGGAGGGCTGAGGTTCAAATCCCGACACGTACCAATGTATTTTCGAAAAATATATGTACGTTATCCGACGCTCTTACGGTGAAGGAAAACATCGTGAGGAAACCTTCATGCACGCCTGCGAAGAGATTCGAAGGTTGTGTGTGAAGTCGTCCAATCCGCACTGGGCCCGCGTGGACGACTATGGCCTAATCACCCTATACGGGTAGGCTCGTGCCCCTCGGTGGGGACGTTTAATGAGCTGATGATGACAAGGGTAAAATTTACAAAAAACACTCACCAATAAGATAATAGTAGCATCCGACAGCAAACCACGACACCCAGTTGTTGGGATACGCGTCAACTAGCGTATGTGCGAACGCGAACAACTCCGAACTGTTCCCAGTTCTAGCAGACAAGCGGCTCTCACTTCAGGCGCCACCCACGAGTCGACTGTGTCCAAGGCCTTTAGCGCCATAGCCCACTGTCCCCCGGCGGCTAGGCGACGGGCCCGGGATACGTTCGCCTCGCATGTGCGGGCGCGTACTGATTCCACCGCCAACGATGTCTGACAAAAAAAAACATTACGGGGTTCAATCCCGCAATCCCGGGATTCAATAACACATCGATGCCTGACACAGAAATATTCCGTCAGTGATACTGTGAGATGAAGAAGAATTGATGTCCACACCCAATATCCACGGCGAGACGAAGGCGCAGCGTCTTCGCTGGCTTGGCCACCTCGAGAGAATGGAGGGGCATCGCCATGTGAAGAGAGCATACCTCGGCCAACCGGTTGGGCGGCGCCCCGTGGGCCGCCCCAGGTACCGCTGGAAGGACGTCGTCGAGTCTAATCTGCGTGAACTCCAGGTCAATGGCTGGCGGGAAGTGGCGCAGGATCGACAAAGATGGCGATCTCTTGTTTCGGAGGCCAAGACTCACTTCGGGTCAATGAGCTAGCGGAGTAAGTAGTAAGTATGTGATACTGCGGGATTGAGTCTCGGAATCCCAGGATTACGTGATTTGATTTCAGCTTCGCAATATTACGAGATTCACAAAAAATAGCGGGCCATCCCGAGAAGGTTTGCCAAAATCGCGGAATACCGGATTTTTATCCAGAATCCCGAGAGTCCATGCCGGAATCTGGGATCCAATCGGGATGTCCGATTTCAGCATCGCAGCACGACACCCAGTTGTTAGGATACGCGTCAACAAACAACTCCGAACTGTTTCCCAGTTCTTACAGACAAGCGGCTCTCACTTCAGGCGCCGCCCACAGTCGACTGTGTCCAATTCCTTTAGCGCCATTGCCCACTGTCCTCCGGCGGCTAAGCGACGTGCCCGGGATACGTTCGCTTCGCATGTGCGGGCGCGTACTGATTCCACCGCCAACGATGTCTGATCGTTCCGGGATTCAATCCCGCAATCCCGGGATCACTGGTTTTGGATTTTAGCATCTCAAGATTACGATATGTAACAAAAAACCAGGTACATCCCAGGATGAAATACGGAATTTATTTTAAAAATCCCTGTTTACTAATACCATGGGATTCAATTACAGCATCGTGAACAGCAGGGGTATTGGGATTTATGGGATTCAACCACGGGATTTCCGGATCCAATCCCGGGACAGCTAGATACTATGTCGGTATTGCCAGATTAAGCTTTGAAACCCTAGGAACGTCATATTAATGCTAAAGATTCAAAGCTTTGTAACACAACACGTCTAAGGCTTTGAAAGCCATAACCAACTTTCTTCAGACTAGCCTAGGCGACAGGCGCGATTTACGTTCGCTTCACTAGTTCCGGCGCGTTCTGATTATACCAAGAATGACTGAACCGCAAAAATATTCCGCGATTCAATACCGAAGTCCCAGGAACATTACGTTCCTTTGGTTCCTTAGGTAGTTCGTGGTATCTTACGATCCAGGTACTGGATCCTCAAATTAGGAAATTGCATCGCACGGAATTTATTTTTGCCCACTGAATGCACTGAGTGGGGATCTTTTTTTTCTTTATTTATCGAGCTTGTTCAATGGATGAACATGTCGCTCTATAACAAAAACATACATACTTGTATTTTAACATTACAAATAAATCACTTATATAAATTATCTATTAACAAAGCATACCTTAACAATTTTATATAAGTTACAAGCATCTATTGATGTAGGATTAGCCAAAACTGTGTTGCACGAACCGACATATTGTAGATTATTTTTGAAATAAAAGTACCTCAAATCCTTGTTCCTCACACATTCCACTACTACATGAAACATCTTCTGGTATACCACACTGTAGACAGTTAGGAGACATAACTTTTTTCATTAAAAATGCGAACTTATTTAGAGGAATGTGTCCGGAACAAAGTCTAAGACCCATAACAACATAGTTTCTATTAAGAGAGCAATCTATCCATGGAGACACTAGTGGATGTGGTTGAATAGTTTTGTACCATATTCCTTTTTCGGTTGATCTCCTATCAAAATATTCCTTCCACATATTGTAAGCTTCCTTTTTAATGCTAGGTATAATCTCATGATAATAGGGATCCACAGAGAAAGGCACCCCCTCCGTACCAACGCCTCTTTAGCTAGTGCGGCAACCATATCATTACCGGTAATTCCAATATGCGACGGAATCCACTGTAATTTAAGGATTATATTTTGATCTAGCAGACCTCGAATAGTAGTGGGGATCTTATTTGTATGCATCCAATGTTTAAGTCATAACTTTAAATATGTTTAAAATTTGTTTGTTCATTTGATGCGACGAATAAAACATGATGCTAAAAACGTATCCCGGATCCCCGGATGTAATCCTTAGAGCTCCACGCGGGCCCAATATAATTTCGTACATCGGAAGGGAACAGTATACACTAATGACCGACAGATCAGGATTGACGATTGCTAATGTACAATATGATAATATGAACCTCGCAATAAAATTTGGAAGATGCATCATAAATTCCCAGTTTCAGGGGAAACTGCCTCCTGCACTTACCTCATTATCAGGCAATGTCGGTGAATCGCTCGGCGGCGAATACCGATTTATTCTCTCGCGGTACGCCGCCCGAACGAAGGCCGCCTCAGCACTGCTCAACTGACTGTTCACCGCCAATGATTCTATCAGTTCACTCTCTGAAAGCAATGATTATATACTCTCACACTATCGATACACATACCGATGAAACAAACATACACTTCAATAACAAATTTTATGTACTTTAATTTTGTATACTCGTAGATAGCTTTCATTTGTAATTTTGTATTTTGATTATAATTAGCAGTTAGTAATGTTTTAGCATTTTTTCCAGACAAACTACATACTCCTGTGTTAACATAATTGTGTCAATTCCGTGATGGTGGGGGCCTGATGACTTGCACAACAGGTATGCAAATTAAAACCTATTACGGGCGTCAGTCTCACACAAACATAAAATGGTCAATTTATGTTATGATTTTAACTGTATAATATACATATATGTTTGTTTGTGATGAGAAAATAAAAAAAATAATTATTATTATAATGACTAATTTTAGTTAATAACTGTGTAAAAATGACTATTGTGTTTTCTTGGATGCTTCTTCATATTATATATATTAAAAAATTATACTTATGTACCTATTTAGATATGTTTGTGTCATTGAGTGCTCCTAATAGTTGTATTATTACAATTATTAGGGGTACCTTACTTAGAATTTCACAGATTGTCATAAGTGTGTTGTTAATGTATAAGATGTAGTTTACTAACCCTAACGTGTAAGAATATTGTTACTAATCTTATGGACCTGGTCTGAAATAAATAAAGAATTAAAATATCTCTATCTTAAACCTATCGCTGTCCACTGCTGGACATAGGTCTCCCCCATTTATCCCGGTCCTCCAAGTTCCTCCGCTTTCCTTATCCAGCTTCCACCAGCGACCTTTCGCAAGTCATCGGTCTCGGTCCTACGCTACGCTTGCCAAGACTCGGTCTCCACTCCAGAACTCGTCTGCTCCAACGGCCACTTTTTTTTTCTCAACAGGTTAAAACCACTATAGTTTTTCCGATTATTGAAATTAAGTCAGCTACCACACCAAGGGTTCCGGGTTCGACACCCAGGCCATTACAAACATTTGTGTGCATGAAAATGTCTTTTGTATTGGTCTGGGTGTTTTCTATGTAAAATATGTATGTATTTACAAAAAAAAATTTACAAAAGCAAGCATGTTTTCAGTTGTTTTACCAATACTACAGGCTTCACGCTTAACTTGGGGCTAGATGGCGCTGTGTGAACGTCAGTGGATATTTAATTGAGACTTTAATTTGGCGATTCAAAAGTTTTACTGAATAAAAAAAAGTTGAGTTTTAATTCAAATTACTAACCGTGAGCCGGTGTCAACGCATGCCGCTCCAACAACAAATCCAATGCCTCGTAACACGCGGCGTCCGCTCTCAGTGCTGAACATAGCGCTGCGGCGCCGGCTTCTCTTCGCTCCAACGCCCACAGTGCCCGGGCATTTGACACCAATACACTCGCTAAGGCACGCTGCAAAGAGACTCCGATACTTAGATAGATAAAACTTTTACTTGCATTCATCGACATATATAAGAACGTAGTATCGCTAACAATAAGTGTGTCAAAACCTGACCAATTTTGTGTAATGGTTGAGATATCGGCCACTACACCACGGGTTCCAGTTTCGATCCCCGTGCAGTACAAACATTTGTGTGCATGAACATGTTTTGTAATGGACCATTACAAACAGAAATGGTCTGGATGCTTCTATGTATATTGTATTTACAAAAAAAATTTATACAGGTATGTTATTTAGTACCCTAACTAGAAGCCCGATTAATATGGGGGTAGATGGCACTGTGTGAATGTGAGAGTGAGAATATTTATTAATTTTAAAAAACTAAATATCAAACAGTTGTGGGAAATAACTTACATTATGTGTCTGATCAGTGTTTCGTGGCTCTAGGAGTGCTGGATCACAATCCTCCATCATATTCAGTGCGGTGGCTGGTTCTTTGGCGGACAGATAAGCACGCATTGCAACCCCTAGGCATAACAAATGCCTCCTGAAATTTACCAAATATAGTAATTAGGAATATTTTTTCTTAAATGCACAGTGTGTTGTTAGCATTTCAATGATCTTTACAACAAATGGCACTTTTTGGTTGATCCAGACACATAATAGAGTTTCTATTATGTTTCTTAATAATTTTAATTAGTTCTAATGACAACTCATTTGGTGAAATTGCTGAGATGTCAGCTACGACGCCAAGGGTTCTGGGCTTGAACACCGGCAGTACTAACATTTGTGTGCATGAACATGTCTGTATGCATTGGACTGGGTGTTTTCTATAGTAGGTCATCATCATCAGCCTACCCGTATAGGGTGATTAGGCCTTAGTCGTCCACGCGGGCCCAGTGCGGATTGGACGACTTCACACACAACCTTCGAATCTCTTCGCAGGCGTGCATGAAGGTTTCCTCACGATGTTTTCCTTCACCGTAAGAGCGTCGGATAACGTACATATATTTTTCTAAAATTCGAAAATACATTGGTACGTGTCGGGATTTGAACCTTCAGCCCTCCCGGTAGGAAGGCGACAGTCCACACCACTGAGCCACCGACGCTCTTCTATAGTAGGTATTTACAAAAAATATATACACAAGTATGATTATCAGTAGTACCTGGGGTCTAAATGGTGTTGTGTGAATGTCAATGGATATTTATATATTTAAATATACCTATGCAAGCCTCTAGAAGTGACAGCATGTGCTGCCCTGTGTAGCTCCCCACGCGCAAGCATCACACTGGCCAGCAGCCAGATGTCATCGCCACTCACATTACCATTGCTATTGCTAGCCGCTGCTGCAGCATCTGCCCAGAACAAGGCGCTTGTCCATTGGCCCTGGATCGGTAAATAAATAAAGTAAAATCAAAATGCATTTAAATATTTTGGTTTAGAATAAGCACTTATGAACATTAAAACAGAATACAATTATTATGTAAAACATTTTAATTATTTAAATAAAACAAAATTAATTTGAGAATTGACAAGAGCGCTTTTAGGTATCCGCCTGCTGAGAATGAAGCACCCAAGAAAACTCAATGGCAAAGCCTAGTAAAGTATCATAGTATATTCTAAAGTAATAAGCTAGTTTAAATGATTCCCCTAGGCGTAGAACTCATTATGAATTGCGTGTATCCACTCCATGGCATACGAGAGGTTAACAATTTTGATACAAATTTAATTATACCTTTAGTGACTAAGTTAACCATAGAAATAGGGTTTCTATTTACAATCTAAATTGAAGTCTGTAAACTAATTTTAAAACGGGTTAACGGACTTCATGATTTGTTAATAATATTAAACAACTTGATAACTTACCAATTCAGAATACTGTTTTACTAAATTTCGCATAAAATCAATGTTTAGACTATCTACTGTCGCCGACGTTGGTTCTGCCATTGCCATTACATGCACAGTAAAAACACAAGATTAAAAACTTTCAATAATTTTTAAATTAATGACTACTCCAATAAGATTTAACAAAATGTATATTAATTTATCTCTATTTTTTGAGAATAATATAGTTCATAATCTTTGTTTACAAACGGCAAAACCTATTTGCACCGAATGTCACGCTCTTTGAAAGTTGTTTTTTTTATTCATTCCATCTCAAATAGACTAAGGTCATTTAAAGATACTGCCTCATTATTAAAGAAAGAATGATATGACATATGAATTCCCTCTTTTCCAACGGTTTCAGTAAAGATGGCGGCTTTACCAAACCATGCATATTTCTTGAAAGAACTCAAAGTGACCGTTGTACTGTTTTGGTTCATTTGGCAATACTCGCACTTCTGCACGAACAATTTTAAGGGATAATCCACTATAATAACAATTTAACATTCGAATAAACACGTTTGTGTGTACTTTGGTTTTGTGTGAAAAATCAAAGCAAACACGTGTTTTTTCAATGGAGATAGTTAAAAAAGACATAATATAAGTAAACTTTTTTTGCATTTTTCTAACCCCCGACTTCTTAAAGAAGGGTTGTGATGGTTTGTACCGAGCATTACATAATTTTCAAGGTAGAAAGCTAAAAAATAGTACGTGAGCTAGCTTTTTGTCATTAACACAAAAACGTACATATTTTTATGCAAATTGGCCCCAAATCCTTAAAAGATGTGGTGAACATTTTTAAGAGAGATTTCGCAGTTTTCAAGGTTAACTAGTAGACACTTTTGTTACCATTAAATCATCATCATCATTACAGCCCAATTATGTCCACTGCTGAACGAAGGCCTCCCCTAATGATTTCCACGCGGACCGATCCCTTGCAGTTGACATCCATCTGCTACCCGCCACCTTAACCAGATCATCCGTCCATCTGGTTGGAGGTCGGCCTACGCTTCGCTTTCCGTTACGTGGACGCCACTCGAGAACCTTTCCGCCCCATCGGCCATCGGTTCTACGCACTATGTGCCCTGCCCACTGCCACTTCAACTTGCTAATCCTCTGGGCTATGTCGGTCACCCTAGTTCTCCTACGGATATCATCGTTTCGGATTTTATCGCGTAGGGAGACACCTAACATAGCCCTCTCCATAGCACGCTGAGCAACCTTGAGTCTATTCAAGAGGCCCTTAGTGAGCGACCACGTTTCGCTTCCGTATGTCATAACTGGCAACACACACTGGTCAAAGACCTTCGTCTTGAGACACTGAGGTATTTTGGACGAAAAGATCTGCCTTAACTTCCCGAACGCTGCCCATCCTAATTGGATTCGACGAGAAACCTCCTTCTCGAAGTTGGACCTACCCATTTGGACTACCTGTCCCAGGTACACATATTCGTCAACAACTTCGAGGACAGAACTTCCAACTGATATCGGTATAGGTACGACATGGGCATTAGACATGACTTTCGTCTTGTCCATGTTCATTTTAAGACCCACCTGTTGAGAAGCTCCGTCTAGGGTTTCGAGCATAGTGCTTAAATCCTCCATGGATTCTGCCATGACTACTATATCATCGGCAAATCGAAGATGAGTGATGTACTCGCCATTCACGTTGATGCCAAGTCCTTTCCAATCGAGCAGCTTAAACATATCTTCCAACGCAACTGTGAACAGTTTCGGAGATATAACGTCTCCCTGTCTCACTCCTCGGTGCAATTGGATAGGTTGTGTAAGCTCTTCATGTACACGGACTGACATAGTAGCGCTCTCGTACAGACATCTCAATACTTCGATATAGCGAAAGTCAATATGGCACCGTTGGAGGGCCTGAAGCACAGCCCAAGTCTCGATCGAATCAAAGGCTTTCTCATAGTCCACAAACGCCAAGCATAATGGCCGGTTATACTCTCTAGTCTTCTGTATAACCTGCCGCAGCGTATGTATGTGGTCTATGGTGCTAAAGCCTTTGCGGAACCCGGCTTGTTCGGGGGCTGGAAATCATCAAACCTACGCGCGAGACGGTTCGTGATGACTCTGGAGAACAACTTGTAAATGTGGCTCAATAGCGTGATGGGTCTATAATTCTTCAGCAAGGTTTTGTCGCCTTTTTTGAAGAAAAGCACCACCACGCCATTGCTCCACGCCTCTGGCGTCGCACCCTCACGGATCACGGAATTAAAGAGCTTCTGAAGGGTCTTAAGCACTGGCGTGCCACCTGCTTTCAAAAGTTCTGCGGTAATTCCGTCTTCTCCGGGGGCCTTATTTCGCTTAAGTTGTTTCAGAGCCATCCTAATCTCGCTCAAGGTGACTTCCGGGATATCCTCAGATAAATGTCGGGTTAACTTAGCTCTCGGGTCTTCGGCTAAGCTTGAAGCGGGAATCTGTGTAGCGGTATATAACTCGCTGTAAAACTTCTCAATCTCATTAAATACCATTAAATATACTTCTTCTTTTCTAATCCATTTCTAAAAAACTTCTAAATTGTTTGGCCTAAATATGTTTAACAAAGAAAATCTCTCATTTAACCACAGGAGGAACAAACTTTCATCTGTTGGAACAAGCAAAAACGTATGTACACCTTTACAAAAAATGGCCAATCCCTTATTTTGGTCAATGATGGTCATCCTACGTAGAGCGAGACCACAACCAACATTTGGTAACTCTCGCTCGGATCGAATTCTCATATATATTAAAATCTTCTTGAGTAAACCGCGACATACGTTTCTGTGTATACCGGTACACGTATTTCTAATCAAATAAATATGTATCGACTAAATTGTTTTTGATATTGTTTATTTATTGTTGATCTAAATTGAGCCCTCTTCCTATTTATAAGAAAGTTATTAATCATCATTAACATTTAAAGTAATATGAAATCATTTCTTTTTTAACTGGTTAGTCCCAAACCCCAATCAAACCATCCGTATCCATGCTGTCAACTGACAGTTTGAATTTGATGACGGAAAGAAAAAGGTTATAAACAGTTGAGATAATTTTATAAATTTGAGAATTAATTAATGTATGAAAACGTGTATATTGTTAACTAGTCATTTGTTATCCTTAGTGTTAAATTAGAATTATTTAATTACCTTTACTAAAGAGACTGATACCTCAAAAAGCAACGTGTCCTAGGTTAGGCAGTTGACGAAACATGTTAGTACAATACTTAGAATAACATGACTGAAAGAAAAATGTGCAAATTCTACAATTTAAACGTGCCTGAACGACGATCTGGTGAAGGCGGCCAGGGGGGTGGCGCCGCGCAGAACCATGGTAATGACGATGACGACAGGAATTCAGAGGAAGCTATTCCTCCGGTCGTACCTCCACACGAGCATAAATTGGAGTACAGTTATTGGATGTGGTTCTCGCGGCGGCCGCCCGCCCGCGAGCTCTCCGCCTCCACTACTGGATATGGGCAGGTAAGTTGCTAAAGGCACTCATTTTGGCGCCTAACTTTGTTGACCATATTTAGCTTAAGATAAACGTTATAGTTCCGTTCGCAATTTTCGAATGGTGCGGAAGTTTTAGTTTTATATGCAGATAGTAGACTTAACTAAATATAAAGTTCTATTTTTAGTTGCATTCTAATGTTACGATAACATTTAGCTAGCAGAAGTTGAAACTGTGTACCTAACACTTGAGTGCACTTTTAAATTAATTGATAAGTGAATTGTAAGTAAAAAACTTCATTCTTATTATTGAAAATTACGAAATATAAGTGATACAGTGATCTGAAGTGAATATTGGGTGTTTTAATAGTGAAGTGAAATTGTTATGGTGACTATACCTCATGTACATATATCAATTAATTAAGTGACTGTATAATTTCATGCTAAAAAACAAAGTTGTTTGACAGAGCCCACAACTTTGTGGGCTCTGTCACATTGACATTTAGGTCGTATATTTGTGAAAAAATATCGAAATGAAAAAATAACAAATATTTTCGACTAATAACTTGTTGTGATTTTACGATTTGGGTGGAAAAAAGGTTTTCAAATCATTTTGGTCATTCAAATGAAGTGAGGTAAGTCCATAAAGTGTGTTTAATTCTGATTGTGTTAGGGTTTGTTTACTTTCATTTATAGTAGTAGTTTTACAGTAAAACAACAAGAAAAAGCTACATTAATGGTTTCATTTTATATCAGTAAATATATTTAAATGTTCCTGTATCGCTAGTAATCAATTAAATATAGTTTTCATATCGAGATGAGTATTGTTTTGAAGACGGGGTTTGTGAGTGTTACAATACTAAACTTGCATTTACTATTTCTGCCAGTATTCTTGCAGTTTACAACACAACAACAAATATGACTCATTTTTGTTAGCGGACTAATGTGATTAATTAAAAACATTTTATTTTATGTAGAATCACTTTGCCATTGACAGATACATCTGATGACAGAGCTTACATTATTTCTACTTTTGCCCACCATGAGCGCTGCGATAGATTATGTTACCCCCACCTAGTACTTCACACCCAGCGAATACATTACCATAAAATCTAACAACGAAATTTAGTTTATTTTTATTTGTCAAAAACGGTGAACCATTATTTTTCATATTAAAGCTGAGTAAGTGCCTAAATAAATAAAAAATGCATTATTTTATGTTACTTGATACTCCGGAACCGTCCACGGGCGATCCAATTTTTTTTATTTGGGTACAAAACAATGTAAAACAATACTCCTTTACTAATAATGTAGAAAAAATACTACCAGCATCATTTACCACAGACCAATAAATACGAAGTGAATTTTTGTTTCTAGTATTAAGTGTATTTTTTTTAAACAATTGAAGATTTTTGTGGACGTAAACATGTTATGGTAAATGGTATTGAGACCCATTACTGTAAAAAGATCCATTGCTTTAAATAAAACCATAAAAAAAATTGTTTGTATCAGTGTTTTACAAACTTTTATATACCTATTTTATCAAAATTTTTATGAAATCAGTATGGGGGGCAGGAATCCAGGAACAATACAAATATGACTTTTAAGTGACAATATGACTTTTAAGCCTAAATTAGATGCTCAAGTTTTGGTCATGTGACTGCATTATGCAGTCGTACATAGCACAGGTGTATAGTCACAAAACATAATCATCATCATCATATATCCTGACCAGCCAGCAATACACATTTAGGCTAACCAACCTACTGGTCTAATATAATTAAGATTAACTGAGCAAACTATAGTATCTTGCTGGAGTCTTGACAGCAGAAGCAACTATTGGAACCATTTTATTGATGATACAAAAGTGTCTTAATTGAATATGAGTTTAAGTTTGATAAATGGTTAGATAAAATTGTCTAGGATACAGTTGGAAATTGGTTGATTTAAATTTATTCGTTTTCTGGGCCCATTAGATATGGTCTTCTACTCTTACAGTAGGAAGCTACCTAAGGATTTTATTATCAAATCTTTAGGTAGAGTGATCATACATTTTGAAAATTATTGGCAATATAATGTTAATAATTCCACAATAATCAAATATGAATGTCATTGAGCATTGTGTCCTACCCATACAAGTTAGAGCAGATAAAGACCTTGTCTGTCTGTTCATCAAGGAGACCGTTTCTTGGCAAATGTAGTGTGGGACGCCTCCCGACACTATGAACCATTATGAAAGGTTACTGAATTACGAAAGTGTAAGATAGAGATATCTGGCGCAGTATGGGGAGACCTATATACAGCAGTAGACTGCGATAGGTTGAAGCAAACAAGTGGTAAATATTGGGTTGTTTTTAAGGCAAGCTATTATCAACCTTGGTTCATGACAATCACAGGTAAATTTCTAGATACAAGCTATCACGATCATGGAGCATGGGTGGCTCAATGGTGTGGACCATAGCCTTCCGATCGGGAGGGCGCAGGCTAAAATCCCGCTACATACCAATGTTTTCGAATTATATGTACGTTATCCGCCGCTCTTACGGTGCAGGAAAACATCGTGAGGAAACCTGCGCACGCCTGCGAAGTGTCTTGTGCGTGAAGTTGGCCAATCCGCACTGGTCCCGCGTGGACGACTAGGGCCTATACACCCTGTACGGGTAGGCTCGTGCCCCTCAAAGAGCTGATGATGATGGAACCACCATGGACCCAAGCATATAATTTTTTCAGGCGCTTCGGCTGGTGGGTCGCGTGGGCAGCGTGGAGCAGTGGTGGGGGCTGTACACGCACCTGGCGCGCCCCGCGGAGCTGCCCCCACTGTCCGACCTGCACCTATTCAAGCTCGGCATCAAGCCCATGTGGGAGGATCCCGCCAACGTTAACGGTGGCAAATGGGTCAGTACATACATTTATTGGTTAAGGCGTTGAAAAAAAAGCAAAATGGATTTTAGTAAAGTAGCTTATGGTTTATTCTTTCTCAATCATGGGACATTTGTAAAATTATTTATTAAAACAAAATTAGTTAGCATTAAATGTGCCCAGCCCATCAGGGGTAAGTGGCAAAAGGCACTATAATACACCAGTGAAAACATAAAGAGACCATAGTTGATGACCCATCTGGTGTATTGGTTGAGATGTCGGCTATTACACCGAGGGTTCCGGGTTTGATCCCCCGGCAGAACAAACATTTGTATGCACGAACATGTCTGTTTGTATATTTTCTATAAATAAATAAATAAATATCCACTGACATTCACACAGCGCCATCTAGCCCCAAGTTAAGCGTGAAGCCTGTATTATGGGTACTAAACAACGGATAAATATACTTAAATACATTTTTATTCGTAAATACATACATATCATACATAGAAAACACCCAGACCATTACAAACAGACATGTTCATGCACACAAATGTTTGTACTGCCCGGGGATCGAACCCAGAACCCTTGGTGTTGCAGCTGACCTCTCAACCGCAACACCAAATGGGTCGTATGAAAAAAAGTATATAAGTAAGTTTATCTGTTGTTCAGTATTCATATTATAGGCTAATGCTTAGTTTGGGGCTAGAAGACGCTGTGTGTATGTCAATGTATATTTATTATTATTATTTATTGATCACTTCTCATCTCCCCAGAGGGGTGGACGTTTCCGATGCTCGGGCCTTGGCCAAATGCATCCAAAATTACAATAATTCTTATATTTATGTTAAATTAAGGAATTTTCTGACAATTTGACATTTGTTTAATATTACTGCTTTCTGAAACAATTTATATGTTGCTGAAGGCACATCTAAGTCGGCAAGGCTTGTGTGTAATTCCTTGGCAATGACTCCTCCGGTAGATATGATAATTGGTATATTAATTATTATTATTTGTAGTCTCTGTTAGGAGTTCACGGACATGGGTCCAACACGTAGAGGCTTTGTGAGACAAAATAATGAGTTGTGATGTGTACACCGAGCGGCCGCTCGCTCTGCCCGCACTATGGGAGTACACACAGAGCGAGCACCCGCTTGGTGCAAGAACGATTGCAAAAATTAAGGACTATGGATAGGGTAATTGCTGGTCTAGTTTATGGGCTATTGATTGAGACAGCGGGGCGCCTGCCATATCAAATGACTCAATCTTGAAAATTAAGGCAGACGGTGACTGGCCACCTGCTAGATGGATCCACTATGCGGCGTTATGCCTGGGACGCAACACCGGCGCAGGCGGCTAGGGGTGTCGAGAGGTGTACACCGCTATCTGCGCAGGCAAACTGCACCAACTCGTGACTTACGCATCTTTCACTTCCACCCCTCGAGCATGTAGCTCTTGCAACCCCACTCTGGACAGCCAATGAAGGCAAGCCAGAGGTGAGAGTCCTGACCTTGGGTAGCCACTCCGAGAGGCCAGAGACGGTCAGTGTGCACGGTCGGGGGCCGTCGGGTCCGTGGTGTCGCTACGCACCAACAGCTCGCCACAAGCTGCCCTGCGGTGACTGACTACACTGGTGAAACTCACCAGCTTGTTATTATTATTATTAAATCATCTGCGGATATTGATTTACTTATCATTTTATTAATTTGCACCTGCTAGTTACCCAGTGAAACAGAGAATGCAATCTGGGGCCTTCAGAAGGTAATAATTAAAATGTGTGTTAAAAGTCTGGTATGTGTTTCCAGGTGGTGAGACTGCGTAAGACACAGACCGGCCGCGCCTGGGAGGACCTCTGCATGGCGATGCTGGGCGAACAGTTCATGGTGGGGCCCGAGCTGTGTGGTGTAGTGCTCTCTGTTCGTTTTCAGGTTTGTACACCTATTTGCAGCCAACTGGTTAAATAACCATCTAATTGGATGCCTAGGCCGTTCGTTAAACGCCGGCATTGTCAGCATGCTAGGTTAAAATAAAATACATGAAATACAAAATGTCAAAATGCTATAAAATTAATTAAAAATATGTTAAAGAATCAATAAAACAAAATAAAATACAAAATTATAAAATTTGTCAAATAATTCAATTGAAAATAAAAAGAAATTAAACAATGTAACACATTTGAAATTAAATATATATTATTCAATGTCAATTACAAAATTATTTAGAATCAGAATGTAGATTAATAATATTAAGCGAGAAGCTTGTAGTTAGGGTACTAAACAACAGATATTTATTTATTTATATCACCAACAAAAAACAATTCAATATACATTGACGTTCTGATGTGTGCGTCGCGGCGATATAAAAAGGCCAGAGCTCAGCGATAGGTTTACCATTGGCAAACCGCTGATTTTCAGCTACAGCCAAAGATACAAAAACAACCATCACCAATTGACATAAACGTGATTATTATTAATAAATAAAAACAATAAAATTTTAATGCAATAGATTTTTAAAATGATATTCAATAGAAGCGGTGATTAAATTATAACGGTATTACATAAATTGAAATTATATCCAATAAAAAAAATCAATATATATAAATTAGAATTAAACAAGTGTATAATAATAAAATAAAAAGTACAATAAAATTGTCGTTACATTTATTTTGATGCGATTCCAGAATTCTTTAAATGTACACAAACTACAAGATAAACAAATTTATATTTATTTTTTTATAAATACAAACATATTGTACAATAGAAACACCCCAACCATTACGAACAGACATGTTCATGCACACAAATATTTGTACTGCCCGGGGATCGAACCCGGAACCATTATTTATTATCTGGACTGTATTAACATGCACGACATGGGTTGTATGTTATACAGTCCAGATTTGATTTGTCCAAATTTTACAGACGTATTGCATGTGGTGAGCGTAAAAGGGAGAGATATCGATGCCTCCTACGTATACTATCGTATGTCTAAAATGCCAATTTTGCAGTAGAGGCAATTTAAGGTAATTTATTTTGATGACCCCGGTTGAGAGGTCGACTGCAACACCAAGGGTTCCGGGTTTAATCCCCGGGCAGTACAAACATTTGTTTGCATGAACATGTCTGTTTGTAATGGTCTGGGTGTTTTCTATGTATTAACAAAAATATATATAAGTAGCTATGTTTATACGTTGTTTAGTACCCATAATACAGGCTTCACGCTTAACTTGGGGCTAGATGGCGCTGTGTGAATGTCAGTGGATATTTATGATGACATACGGTTAAATACGTGTCAATTTTTTTTAAGTAATATCCAAATTTTTGTTGGGGGATACTTTAATATGTGGCTAGTTATCAATGAAACTGATATAAAATTAAAATCGATGTTATATTGTGTCGGTTACAGGAAGACCACCTGGCCGTGTGGCACCGGACGGCGGCCGACACGGCGGCGGCGGCTCGGGTCCGGGACGCCTTACGTCGCATCCTACAGTTGCCGCCCACCGCCACCATAGAGTACAAGGCCCACGGCGACTGTCTCAGGGCTTCCCACGCGAGGGACGACGACCGCTCGTAGCCAACCAACAGGACAGTTGACACGCCCACTTTACCACCAATCGCAGACCGACTAGCGACAGGTCCAACAACTAAGCCACGCCCACAAACGAAACGGTTTTGTACTAATTAAAGTGATGTTTCCCTCAAATGAATAACGGTTTTGTAAGCTGAAATGTGAGATTTGAGCGAAGATACGCCTTTATGAACTAAGCCACGCCCACAAAATGGTGTTATATTCATGTTTGGTTTGAGTAGACTGTTTTACCACTTTTACAAGTTATTATCATAAATTTGCAAAATAATTTAATAATTTTGTGAACACTTTGATTTTGACCCATTTATATATCCGATGTAATACTTGTAATTAGGGGTTTTTTTCTCTTTATTTAGGATAACAAACAATTACATACAAGGATATATCTAAGTCTTACTAAGTTTATAGTCAATGTGCAACCAGCACCCTTATCCACATATATAGGGTTGTCTTCGAATTAAGATATGGCCTTTTAGATTGCCTTTCCAGCCAAAATGTTTGGTGCCTGGTATTGAAAAGCTTTTCCTCTTACATAAAATTCCTAACTACAATGGTGCCCGTCTGCGAACTCGCAGGTCTGCCCTTTCATTACGTACTTAGCGACCCTTACTAAACTTGTGAAGTGGTTTAATATGTCAACATTCCTCCGTTCGCACTTCAGGCTGGCCTACCCGAAGCGATTAGTGAGCGACTACAGCACATTTTATTTAAGAGTTTCCCGTTTTGGCCCCCCACCATAAACAATAGTTTGTCAAACAGTTTGCAATAAAACTGAAGAAATTTCGTGACACGTGGTCACGATTTGTGTTTTTAAATTTATAGTTTCAAAAAGCCATTTTCTTTTGATATCGCCAGTTTGGTACCTAATTTAGATTGCCATAAAATATTATGAACCGTCAATAAGTGATACAGTCAAAAATCTAATTTTCAGTATATTTTCCAATGTAAAGGTTTGCATCTGGTGGTAGAATATATATGACAATGAGAGTTTAAATTTTTCTATGTATTGTACGCACATTTTACTCTGACGTGCTCGACTGTGATTTGCCAGTTCATGTATTACGTCACGACAAAACGTCACATAAAGGCGTGGTCACATTGTTCAATATTAATTTTGCAATGTGAACGCTGGCTTAGGCCAGGCTTATTTTGTAAAGAATCATTATAGGCTAATGATTTTTGTACGTAATACATGAATGGTGACTGTGATTATTCAAAATGGGTACGAGATTACCAACTGTTTTTCTTTGTATTATATAACACCTGTTATGACAGCGAAAGATTTATATAAAAAATAATAAAAAAGCTGTATTTTGAAATAGACATAAGGTGTAATTCCGAACTTAGTGCATATGTGTAATTTTCCAAAAAATGACGATTTTAAAGTGTAACTAGTATTAGACATTTATTTCGCATCTTCCAGTACCTAAAGTAAGTTAAATTATAATTTGAGTGAAGGTTTGAGCGTCATTTTAATGTAACTAATTTTTTTTCAGTGCCACCGTGTTTTAATTGTTACATAGTTCAGTAACATATTACAGCAAAGTACAATGTTACAAAAAGTGTGTTGAATGTTAGGGAGATTTATTGTTTTGAAAAATACATGGCAGCCATTATATAAACTTTGATCCAATAATCAGTGCCCGAACCGAAAGTAATATTTACATGTCATCTTGATATATTAAATGGTTTTTATAATTTATTGTAGCCCCAGAATGCAATACCATATCTGTCAGTCTTGCTGTTTTCTGATTGGTTGCTATTTCAACGTACATTTTGAAATGCCAAAATCAACCAATCAGGATTAAGCGAGACCACCCGTCAACGTAACGCTATCTAGTGATTTTGCATTGCAAAAACTACATTATGAAGTTGAGTGAGATTACGTATTAAGTTGTACCCCTAGCTGTCTCGACTCGTGCGGAAGGGCGATGTACATACGTATATTGTAAATTGAACACATGCTGTGACGCCGTGTAAATTATAACAACTGCAAAATAAAGAATTGGACTTTGTATACTTTCAATGTGGTTTTTATTTTATATTCATTTGCATATGAAATTCCTATCTTGTGAATAAACACAAAGACAAGAGTTTCTTTTGAAAACTGTAAATGTAATGTGAACAGAATCAAATATTTTTGCACCGTTAACAGTTACCTTCAGTAATATTATGATCCTTCAGGAAAAGTTTAAAAAAGAAACGAATGAACGTATTAATAAATCCCACTTTTTATTCATCACACACATTTGGTGTTGCGGTTGAGAGGTTACTGCAACACCAAGGGTTCCGGGTTCGATCCCTGGGCAGTACAAACATTTGTGTGCATGAACATGTCTGTTTGTAATGGTCTGGGTGTTTTCTATGTATAATATGCATGTATTTACAAAAAAAAAATTATATAATTATGTTTATCCGTTGTTTAGTATCCATAATACAGGTTTCACGCTTAACTTGGGGCTAGATGGCGCTGTGTGAATATCAGTGGATATTTATTATTTTATGCAGGGAAGTCACGCTTTGGCAAAGTAAAGAGACGAGACGGATTGTAAAACATAATTCTAAACATTATTATTATTGCCTTTTTAGTTTTTAGAAGGCAAACCACTTCGACCTGTAAGAGTTTGTGACTAGCTCGCTTTCTATAGTTCTTTTTTTTTAACTTCTATAGACGTACACTTGATCGCCATCTCACCTGATGGTGAGTGAATATGCGGCCTAGGATGGATCATGCCCGCCTAGAAACAGCCTATTCACTCTTTCCTTGACGATAACCAGGTTGTTACGATCGAGGAACACACAAGGAGGCAATTAGTTCCATTGCCTCCTTGTGTGTTCCTACAAGTCAGAATTCTTGAGCAAAATCCTGCCCAACTTAAGAGATTGACATCAGTTAAATATTAAATACACAACAGCTTTTGTCTAGAAAATATATTTTAATACGTACATCAAATCCAACAGACATTGGTTAAAATAAAAATAAATGATAATCCATCGCCCACCAAGCGATGTCTCTTTCAACTACACAGTTCTTGACAAACGTGACAACTAACGTCTAATCTACAAAATCTAGAGTCAGCTACCAATTTACATTATATTACACTAAATAAGTGGACACGCGATATGACCAAGCCACTATTTATTGAGAACCTTCGTTTAATAAAGCCAGCAACTTTGAATATTCTGTTATTACAGTAGCAAATACAGTTGAATGATGTCTCAAAGGCCTTAAGAGTGGTTAATGTTGTCTTCCATTGCAATAAGCCTGCTTAATCTTGCTTTTTTACAGAGAAAAAGTAAGCTAATATCAATATAAACCACAATTACACAGTACACTTAATGTATAAAACATAATTACTCTACAACAAAAAAAAGGCACATTTATTACTTCGATTCCAAAATATATTCCCCAACAAACAATAAAGATAGAAATAATTATTTTATAGTTATGAAAGGGGCTTCATCTGATAAAGTCAAAGCATTTACAATGTACAATGCAATTATATTTACAATAAACTCTGTTTCACGAATAACCAGTCACTTATATAATAATGACATCAAAGATTTTACACATTGTTTCTAAGAAAATATTCAAAGCTTCAATTAATGATTTCCAATATACTTCATGGCAGAAACATAGACTAAGACAGTGATTTTTTGTATACAAATAAATATTTGTTTATTCTTCATACAAAGTGTCTTGCAAAACTTAATTGAACATGTGCATTTTTAATTTCAGTTTTATAACATCTGTCTAAAATTCGCGTGTCCACAACCTAAAACTTCACATTCAAATTGGAGAAATCCTAATACTAAACTTAAACAACTAGGTATTTTATTTACATTTGGCAACTTCACTTAGTCTAACAATGGTGATATGCACCCGGCATAGGTAATCATGTTCAAACTGATCGCCCATTGATATAAACATCATTTCATATTACTAGATCACAATGTTCCATTGATATACAACAATACATTTGAATGATTGTTTTTATTTTCACAATTATAAACAACTTGTGCACATATTTTTCATGGCAACTGTACTTTATATATTTTTTAAAAGTCGATGCTTTTAAGATCAGATTAATGTTACTTTTATAACGATATTTTGTAATAAATTATAATTTACGTATCATATCATGTCGTTGTTATTGAAAACGCAGAATACCAAATAATTGACAACAATAAAACACATAAAAAAATTCAATTTATGTTTTTTGATAGAAAAACTAACATGCATAGCTACTACGTGATATCAACTGCCATCAAGTTTTGGGCATATTATGCGACGCTGGCAACTAATCTACGTTACCAAACTTATTTCACAAAACCAAATTAAAATGAAGCAATGTATACTTTATAAACCATCAAATAGTCTCGAATTACCGCAACGGAGTATTTACTCCTATGGCACATTTTAGATTTGCAACTCCTAATTATAACATAAATTGATATGATATCTCCAACCAAAATTTGATTATTTTTAAACCACATATAGGCTGAGATGATGTGAACGATAAATTAATAAATTATGATATCCGGTATCCTTCAATGCCACTGATTTGGGGAACTTGCTCAAATACGTAATAAAACTTGGTATTTTAGACAAAAACTTGAATACCATAGATATGTTCAATGCATTTTTTACAATGCCTCTAGATTTAAAGAAAAAACAATTTCAACATATTTTGTAGGCAATCATATGCTGGCTTATTTGCGTCAGCTTTTATGATTAATAAGCATGAATGCTTTTCATCAAACGATTCTACGTGGTACCTTCATATATATGATGGCCAAGTGGATGCTATGAAGAGTTTTTTAATAAAAAATAAGCTTTCACATTTTACCTCGTCATGTGGTACAGTCAGTATCAAAAATTTTTAAATATAAAATTTACATTATTATATATTTTTTAAATAATGCCTGATATCATTTTAAAGTAAATTTTAAAGTATCCTTTAATTGCATTTTCTATGGATATTTTAATAGGTTAAGAATACGCAATAAACAGTTTTCTAACTCCTGTAATGTGTGAAATTTTATTGAAACATTAATTACTAAATATAATTTTAGAATACAAAAAGAGTTATATTAGCATTCCTTATATGTTTACTCGTATGCAGCTGATCAATGTCTAATAAAGCACCTTTTCGTAATATTATAGAAATAAATCAATATTTAATTGAATAACTTTATCCGCTGACTGTACCAAAGGTTACATACTATACTTGACCGGGAATCAATGGGAATTGGTGCATCAAGTATACTCATTACGTCATACATGCATCTTTTGGGTGGAAAAAATATAACATAGAAACATGAGACCGCAGATTAGTAATCGCTCGTGGTTACGGCACAGTAAAATTGAAAGCCAGCGCTAGTCACTTCACCGTGAAGCTGTGAAGGCCATCTATGACCAACAGAGATAAATTCCAAAAAATTAAACTATACTTAACAATAGCACAGGATAGTTCGTTTTTTTAAACAGTTGATTACAAATTACTTAAAGCATTCAATAGGTTGTCGAAAAGACAGGTGCGTTGCTTGCCCTCATTGTTACTAAATATTTTCATCCAAAAATTCTTAGTGTTGTTTGTCGATTGCGAAAGGGCGATTTCTCGATACTAATTAGTGTTCATAAAATATTTAATTTACGCAAAATGTCGTTAATATTAATTATAATTTAAATGAACTTTATTTTCAGCAGTGGACTGCAGTAGAGATAGATAGATAGATATTAACTTTCATGTTCTAAAGTGCTTAGTATAAGCCTCCAGTTAATAAATGGATTTAGACTTTGTTTGACACTTACACTTTTGTTCTAATCAAAAGACTATCCAAGTAGCAACACAATACTAGATATTCTAATACCCAATATATATAATATCAGTGTTACAGATAGTTGTGTTCGAGAACTCACGAATCGAATTACGCATAATCATAAAAAGTATTTTTATACGTTTAAGTTTTTTGATTGAGAATTCCAAGAACAGTTTTGATATCCAATTTCAATGTTTACGGAAATGTTCGTATAACGTTTATGCATTTAGAGTATTATCAATACGATAGTAGCAATATTACATTTTATTACAATTTTTTTGAAAAGACACTTTTTATTTTATTTCCATGGGACGTGGAATGGTACAACCAAAAACAAAATTTGCTCATTCATTGCTTTTAAGGCGAAACAGGTTTTCCGGGATTTGCTAGTAATACCTATACACAGAAAAAAATAAATAAGTCTAAATGAAGTTCATTCAACGGCAGTATTTATATTTGCTATATTTAAGATAAGCAAAAAAATATTTTATGGCCTCCATATCGCCCCCCCCCCCCTCCATATCTCTCAGAAGTCGCTTTTGAATCTTATAAAAAATCGATAATCTCGTCAATGATATAATGCCTGAGGCAAGATTTGTTAATTTAGGACTATGTACAATACAATCTAAATTTAGATATTTTTCAAAAATGTTAAATGCACCTTTCTACACCATACCCTACAAATCATAATAATAATAAAAAAAAACAAAATTAGTAAGCAACTGCAAAAAATTGCTGCTATATTAATTAATTGAAAAATATTTCTATCAAAATATCGTTAAATTCAAAATAATATAATTGATTTAATTTTCCAAATACTTATATAAAATTGATCAAAAATAATAATATAAAATATGATTATGTGACCTATGATTTTTATTTATTTTACACTTGGCTATAATAAAGATCATTATTTCTATACATTCCTTGTACTCCTGTATTTGTTTTCTTATTGAAACAATAATAGTTTGTAAAGACACCAATATGAGCTCCTTACTAATTTAGTTCCCTAAATATACAATTATTATACAAACAAATTGTTGTGAATATAGAAATCTTTATGGGGGTGTATATTTTTGACGGCTATTCCAATCAACAATCAATAAAATCAGAGGTCGAAATTAGGTAGACTACGTATATTTACACCGATTTCATACAACGTGGTCTCGGTTTGAATTTCATTTTAATGAGCAGAAAATACGCCGTGATTTATTGAATAAAAAATTTATATTTCTAAGGGGTGTATTATTATCAGTGATTTTCAATTACCAGCCCCCTCTAAGCTAGACATGAAATTGGCCATTAAAATTTCTGGAAGATACGGATTTCGGTGCATGTATAGAAATAACTCTACCTAATTTTTAATTCTATTAATAATGAATTAGTTCACAATTCTTTTCACTAACATTTCCGTAATAAATATCTGTGTTATAAGGAGCATCACATGTTGTCATTTTATAATAAAAATATAATTAGGTGACAATAAATTAGTACCTATTAGTCACAATTTTCTCTCTCTATAGAAATTTCGTTAGAATTTCAACACCCCATCGCTTACATCGATATCATATATTTGAATAGTTTACGTAAATAATGTTGTTGTTATTATTCTAATAATAACGATAGTCTGAAAACTTAAATCTAGTACCTATCCATCTAGATATAGGAAATGGATAGATCCTATTTTAAAATGGCTTCTACTGTCTAAAGAGGGTTAGTGCCATCAATCTTCAGTGCGTCACACCAACTAGATAATTAGCTTAACACCGCTACTTTCAAGTTAACAATAGCTTATTATGTAACAACATTACCTGCCTAAGTATAAAGGTGAAGTTATAGATAGCAGAAGGTTTCAATCAATAAAGTTGATTTTCGTTACGGAATTGAGGTTTAGAGCTTTTTGCATTTGAAATTATGCTCTATATTTTTGGTTTTATGACATACTGTGCATTTCTTTAATAACATGTGACTTAATAAAAAAAGAAGAGATAAAATAAATGTTTTATGTGTATTATCAAAAATCAGACATAAATGTAAACGTGGTTTTCTTCATACTTATATGTTATTTCCACTTAACTTCTATAGCCCCCCAACAATCGTTGCGATATGCCAAAAGTTACGCTCACATCAAACTTTGGTTTACTGAAAGCGTACTTTATAAACAATCACAAGATTAGCCACAATAAATCTAGGTTAAACCTCTAGATTAATTCAAAGTAAGTCTAGACAACTAACTTTAATTTAATATAGAGGTTTCGACAACTTATACCTACATACATATGGCTGACGATTTTATGATGCGTGGTTTTATAAAGTAGTTTGATACGTTTAGTCTTAGTGATACAATTTAGAAATATCAGAATACTATAACAGGACTTCAAAAACTCTACATTAATGTAGTACAGTCGGTTTCAAAAAATATAACTTAAAACTTGATGTACTGATGTTTTCGGTCTTTTGCGAATTCAAATGTCAAAGTGTTGATCTTATTTTGATGCTGACTGTACATACGTTCTCACATCTTGTCAAAAACCATTATATGAAGCGGAGTTCTTTTATCATATTATATTGCAATAAAAAACACATTTTCTTCATTTCATAAAGTCAAAACTCAATAATTAATTTTAGTTTTATAAAACAGGGTCCTAGAGGACACTATCACTATTGGACGCCAACTAAGCTTGAATGTACCAACCTTTTGTTCTCTTGAGACAACGGTGCACCGTCGTATTGCTTAACCCTTAAATGCTTTATCCGCTCAAATTCAAATTAACATAGTTGCCTTTGCTTAATTTATAGGCAAAACAAAAATACTAACCGAGTAGCACGCAAAATGTCCAATTTGCACAATCATCAGCAATCTGTTATTAAAATAGATTACGGTTTTATTTCTATATTTTGATTTCGCTCCTTATTTTAGGATTCTTTTAAATAAAAAACAAAAATATAAAACCTAGGTTAACCACATTGTTAAATAAGGTTATGGTTAATCTAGGTTTGGTTATTAGCTGGACATTTTGCGCCTAAGCGGATTACTTTTGGAGACAATTATATCATTTTATAAGTCAATAAGAGGCAAATCGCCATTGCGGGCTGTGGTGCGAGGTTAAGGTCTAATTGTATATAAGTATGTTTATCCTGTATTACATACACCCATAATACAGGCTTCACGCTTAACTTGGGGCTAGATGGCGCTGTGTGAATGTCAGTGGATATTTATTTATTTATTTAAATGTACTAAACTTTTATTATTTTGAGCCACAACGGTGCACTGTTGTATTTCTTAACCCTTAAATTCTTTATCCGTTCAATTTCAACTTCCCATCGTCGTTGTTTATTTTATGCGCTCAAACCTTAGATAAAAAATTAACTAATCAGATAAACAATCTCACTCAATAATTGTCCGCGGTAAAACTCTGCCCATCGCGTTACTTGGGCAGAATTTTCATTCATAATCACGCCTCTCGCTAAATGTAAGTGACATATTAGTATGCTCGTGCTTTTGATTTTGCACCCTTTTAATGACGCGTTAAATTCAAAATTGTATGTCATATCTATAACAATAAGTCAACGTATTTTGTCATTTTATTGTTTGACATTTCATCGTGATTGTGCACATAGTTAGTACATTGTTTATCTAAGGCTCAAAGCCAACACTACATCGTTGCATTTATTAAAATAATAGGCAAACAAATCTCAAACGAGTACTTCCCTTTTACGCTTCTAGCATATCAGAACTCAATGAGAGGCAAATCGCCATTGCTTGCCGGTCAGCAGGGCTGGTGGTCCGCCAGCTCGTGAATCAGAAGCGGGGTGGTGTCGGGGGTGAGGCGGGGATGGGTGACCGCCGGTGCCGTGGCCGGCCTCTGGGCTAGGACCCTCTCTAGCACGCAAGAGGCTGATAGCCTAGCTTCGGCGTCATGGTCCCAGCACTCCTCCATGGTGTCGCATATGATGGAGAGACCCTAGAACAATAAATTATTTTCAATCTTTTCATAGAGTGCGTTAGTTATTCAAAAGTACTTAAAACTGAGGTTGGTAAATATCATCATCAGCTCATTAAACGTCCCCACCGAGGGGCACGAGCCTACCCGTATAGGGTGATTAGGCCTTAGTCGTACACGCGGGCCCAGTGCGGGTTGGACGACTTCACACACAACCTTCGAATCTCTTCGTAGGCGTGCATGAAGGTTTCCTCACGATGTTTTCCTTCACCATAAGAGCGTCGGATAACGTACATATCTTTTCGAAAATTCGAAAATACATTGGTACGTGTCGGGATTTGAACCTCAGCCCTCCTAGTAGAAGGCGACAGTCTACACCACTGAGCCACCGACGCTCTAAAAATAAAAAAAATATTTTAAATTTTTTTTTCGAACTTGCTACTGCTGTTGGCCGCAGATGGCTTTTACAGCTTCACCGGGCGCGTGGCGAGCGCAGATGGCTTTTGGATGGAAATTTTTTTTTTTTTTGCCGTTACGACCTATACCGACCTATAACCTGACACCGTACCGTCGTACGGTGTCAGGTTATCGTGACGCATTTTTTTAAAAAAATATCTTTTATGTAATTATTTTCTAAAAGGGCAGAAAACTCCTTAATAAAGAAAATTGTTCCGAGCCGAACAAGCCCACGAAACTATACATGCACACTCTTTTATTTTGTAGTTTAAATTGTTAGAATATCGTCTATTACAACATGGATTCCATGTTGGTTTGTGTTTGTGTGTCGCATCCCAATATGTACTCACCGGGTGCTCCCTCCACTGCGGCTGGATGTGCGGCCGCAGTTTCCTCTGGACGACAGCCTCCTGCATCTCCTCGAGGGTGGGGTGCGACCCCACCTCCTCCTCCAGCGGCAGACGGTACAGGGTGGAACCGTTGGCGCCGCCATCGATGCATCTGGGTAACGATAGGATATAATACAATATGCCGCAATAATATAAAAAAGGTATTACTTTATTAGAGCGTCGGTGGCTCAGTGGTGTGGACTGTCGCCTTCCTACCGGGAGGGCTGAGGTTCAAATCCCGACACGTACCAATGTATTTTCGAAAAATATATGTACGTTATCCGACGCTCTTACGGTGAAGGAAAACATCGTGAGGAAACCTTCATGCACGCCTGCGAAGAGATTCGAAGGTTGTGTGTGAAGTCGTCCAATCCGCACTGGGCCCGCGTGGACGACTAAGGCCTAATCACCCTATACGGGTAGGCTCGTGCCCCTCGGTGGGAACGTTTAATGAGCTGATGATGATGATGATTACTTTATTGACTAAGTTTGCGTTCTGCGTTATTGGGGTTGGTTTCCGCACTAAGTCCTTGAAGTGGGCCATTATGACCACTCTCTCCATCTATTACGTAATAAAGAAAATTTAAGTGTCTGTTTGTAATATTGAAATATTTTTTCTATATGCATATGAATATATGGATGCCAAAATAACATTTTTTTAAATTTTTGTTTGTCCGGGTAATCACTGAAACAGCTGGATGGATTTGGACGGATTTTTTCGGTTTTTTCGGCAGGTAGCTGATGTAATAAGGAAAAACAAAGGCTACTTTTATTTTATTGCGGATGGTGGAAACTACCGGATTATTGGTGATAGGCCCTTCACGTTACTAGAAATAATTAGGTTAGTAGAAATATAAGTTACGACTTAGATTTACTTAAACTGTATGAGCTCGTCTAGGATGGCACCAAAATTTCACCTATTTAATTTTAATTGATTCAATTTATGTCCATTTAAACATTTTTGAATGTAGATTCTACAACTGAATGAGTTCAGTCTTTTGTCGACTACGGATAAAAATCCAGCAAGAAAATCGGTAGTAAATACAACTTAAAAAAATGGCCAAGCGCGAGTAAGAATCGCCCGTGGAGGGTTCCGCAGCAGCAGGTAACATAAAATAAAGTAATTTTTATTTACTTAGGCACCGACTACAACTTTAATATGAAAATAGTGGTTTACGGTTTATGACGTATTTTTTATCAAAACCTAATAGCGGTTCACAGGATACATATACTTACAAAGTTTGAATAGTGTAGTGTTTATAGTTTCCGAGAAAAAAGGGTATGACATACGGACGGATAGACAGACTTGAAGAATCTATAAGGGTTCCGTTTTTTGCCATTTGGCTACGGAACCCTAAAAACACACTAAGTATGAAGCAAGTTCATCAGCGACAGAAATCTTCCTTAATGATGACGTCCCCAAACTCAAACGTCTAACTTAAAAACGCTACATTTTTACTTCATGCTTCGATTTGTTTTATGACGAAAGACGAAATTCTATTTAAACTTCAATTTGTTTAGTGAGATATTCTAACAGTTTAAAATAGTTTTTTTTAAATAAAAACCATTACAAAAGGTTTTTTAGCAAAAAAGGGAAAAGATACGGGCGGTTCACCTGATACCGGATACTCGAAACTTCAAAGAATAAACGAGTGTGCAGATTACCTTAACAATAAGGAAGGTCAAAGGGAAAACGGGAGACGAAAAGGGGTTGGGCCTCTGGTAAACTCACTTCCTTATTGTCTTATTGGATGTATTGCTGTACTTTGTTGAATCATTTTACATGTAAAATAAAAATTTTGCTCTATTAAAGTGAACTCTTCAACCGTTTAAAGTACCTGAGTTTCTTAGTTTTCTCACAAAATTAAAAAATTACAATCAACAGTTATATGCCTGTTACTGCGAGGCCGTCAAGTAATGGATGCGTATGCGCATACATCCCGTCTCGCCGGCGACGCATAGTCGCATAACCAACGAACCAATTAAAACGACTAAGACAAGCCCATCAATTGATAAATCGGAAATGTATTTTATAAGTCACTTTAGAGTTTCTACTAAATATTTTATTTAAAAAGCTTTGCTTTTACTAGTAACTTATTCATAACTATATTTTTTTTTATAAAAATTGAATTTTCAAAGATTTAAAACAGTGAGATCGTATCTTGGAAAACTTTACGTAATTCGCTTGGACCGATGGACCGCTTACTTACGAAACGTCGCTATCGGTAAGAGCAGAGCGGGATATCTGCCGCTAAATGGGCGAAACCTATAACTGCGACCCTATACTGCGATAGCTTGAAGAGATAATCGAGAGGTCTCCAAAACCGCATATGTTGTCATGCAATTGGTGATACAAGATTAAAAGTGAACTAATTCAGTGCACCACGATTAACAATTCAACCCATAGTGATTTAATTCATAAACAGATTAATGATAATAAAATGTAATTTGCGTGCAAGCCAATTACACTGACTGTAATGCGTCAGCCCGCCGGCCGGGTTACGTTACAAATTACTGATCAAATTACATGTGCGGAAAAAACAATACGATATTCAATGCAAAATAAAATTTGGAGTATCTGTTTGGATTATTAAAATAACCCATTTTATCAAATGCATATGATTCATGGTACATTACATCATCATCATCAGCTCATTAAACGTCCCCACCGATGGGCACGAGCCTACCCGTATAGGGTGATTAGGTCTTAGTCGTCCCGGCGGGCCCAGTGCGGATTGGCCGAATTCACGCACAACCTTTGAATCTCTTCGCAGGCGTGCGCAAGTTTCCTTACGATGTTTTCCTTCACCGTAAGAGCGTCGGATAACGTACATATAATTTCGAAAATTCGAAACCACAACACACACAAACATACGCCCTCCCGGTCGGAAGGCAACAGTCGACACCATTGAGCCACCGACGCTCTACATTAACATTTACATACAAAAACATAAATATTTGTAGTTTTTGTTCCGGATAATCTAAAAGGAACAATTTTGATCGGGCTTTAACTAGTAGATAGCTGATGCCAAACGTGCAACCCGCCACCAATTTCTTTTAGTATCGTTGTATGCATATCAAAAAAATAAACAAAATCCATTGAATACACTCACTTGAGAAATATCACTGGTGAAGGCTGCCTGTATGTCCAGCATTAGTCTAAGATAATTTCACCAGAAAAATAAGACCCACTCACCTTGAAGCGATCTCCCACAGCACAAGCGCACACGCGTACATGTCTATCCTCAGGAACGCGTCTTTGGTGAAGTTGATGGCCCCGTCCAGCACCTCTGGGGCCATGTATCTCCTGGTGCCGACCTGGCCGTGGGCGTCCCCACACCCCCGGCCCGGTACGAACACCAGCGCCAATCCAAAGTCAGCTATACACGCGCTCATGTCGGACTTTAACAGGACATTCTTCGATTTGAAGTCCCGATGGGCCACCGCTGGTTTCCCGCCGCCCTCCTCGTGTAAATGCGCCAGGCCGCGGGCAACGCACACCGCTACGCGCCACGCCTCCGCCCATGTTAGCGTGTGTGCTTTCAGATAGTCGCATAGGGAGCCCTATAGGAAAAAAAGGTTAAGCTTATTAAAGTCTTTACGTAGCCCCTAATTGGACAATAGGAATGTGGATCCCACAACATTTTGAAGATTATTCCTTGGGCATACAGGTAAAAACCAATGAAAATATTGGAAGTGCTATAGAATATTAGAGCGTCGGTGCTTGGTGTGACTGTCGCCTTCCTACCGGGAGGGCTGAGGTTCAAATCCCGACACGTACCAATGTATTTTCGAATTTTCGAAAAATATATGTACGTTATCCAACGCTCTTACGGTGAAGGAAAACATCGTGAGGAAACCTTCATGCACGCCTGCGAAGAGATTCGAAGGTTGTGTGTGAAGTCGTCCAATCCGCACTAGGCCCGCGTGGACGACTAAGGCCTAATCACCCTTTACGGGTAGGCTCGTCCCCCTCGTGGGGACGTTTAATGAGCTGATGATGATGATGATGATAGAATATTAAAGGTTAAAGTGGCAAATTGTTAGACATCTATTTCCAGCATCGGACTATGATAGGTTAAAGATAAAGATAGTAACAGTAATATATCGTTACCTTTTCATGATATGCAGAAATAAGCCAATACTCCGCTTGCAAATTGTCCCCTTTCTTGTCAACGCCAATGTAATGCAGAATATCCGGGTGGTCCATCCTGGCAAGCCTGTAGATCTCTTGCTCAGCCAACCACGACTGCTTGTCTTGCAGCGGGAAAACCTTCACGGCGACATCGTTCAAGCCCAATTTAGCTCGCCACACCGCACCGAAGCGTCCACGGGCGCGCACTTCGCACAGAGTCACCTGATCCACTAAGTTCCCACTTTCATTCTCCATGCCAGCACCAGCAGACGGTGGCCTCGACAACGATGCTTCCCCATTCGCCAGCTCAGCGAACGAGCTGCCTTTACGTCTTCTATACAGGAAGTAACATGCCACAAGAATTGCGAACAGCAGAAACAAAGGTGTCAATGTATACGCAATAACCGCTTTGGTGTCATCATCCTCGATTGGCACCACGGTATCATCACTCTCATTAGGTGCCTCCGTTTGGGACATGACAAGTTCGAGCCCTGGGAACGTTGCATTCTGGTTGCACATGTCACCTTCACAGCAGCAATGGAGGAGCGGGAGCTTGATGTTGTGCAGCCGGCATTGGTGACTCCTGTCCGTACATGATACGGTGTCAAGGAAGCATCCCTTGAACTTGGGGTATGCTGTGTTAGTGACATTATCGTACTGCCATAGCACGAAACAGTGGCTACTCTTGTCAGTTTCTGTAGGTTGACATTCTTCTACGGTGGGCGGATCACATGTTGAATCGTTTGCGGGATCACATTGGGGTTTGGTGCCGTTATAAAATTCACAGTATTTTGTCGGCACACCACCCTCTTGGGTCTTGGTGGTAGATTTTCATCAGTTGGCGGGGCAGCTAGTGCTGTTGTTAATAAACCTGAAAAGAAGTCTTTTGTAGTAGTCTTGTATTTGAGATTTGTAAGTGCATTTCACATTGTTTGTGCAAATTAATTGAACAGTGTTTTTTATCATTACTCAATAATTAATAATTTTATTAAAATAACTTAACTGGTCAGTGTTTTGCTGGATATATAATAGATAATTGTATTGTTTGCAGAACATAAGTCCCAGCTAAACTGCTGAGCAGATAAATTTTGTCATGAAAACCATACTAGAACTAGTGTTTTTATTAATTATCTAAATCTTATGTGATTACAAATGTGCTTGTCATGTTGACAATGCAGAATAATAAGAAAGTAGCATGTACTACCTCCAATTGACAAAACATAAAATAATTAAATAAATTCAAAGGTTGTGCGTAAAGTCAGCCATTCCACACTGGGCCTGCGAGGATGACTAAGACTTATCAGTGTTGCCACCTTAATTTTAGAACGAGGGCTTTTTGAGAAGTTAAAAAGGGTTAGATAGGGCTAGATTGAGCATCAAAAGATTTTTTATTCTAAAAATGCTGAAATAATCATGTCATGAAGCTTTTTTTTTTGAGAGCGTCTAAAAAACGTCGTCGTGACTGATGAAATATCAAAAAAGTACTTGTTAGCGTATTGAAAACTTAATAATTTGGTAATATTTTCAAGACAGCGAAAAAGAGCTAGATTGCACTTTTCGGGCTAAATTTCAGATAAGTAGAGTGGTTATAAATGTTTGTATGAAAACAAAAGGTGAATAAATATCCACTGATATTCACACAGCACCATCTAGTACTAATGCTTACATTCACCTGTATTATGAGTACTAAACAATGGATAAACATACTACAGTGGATTTGGGGTAAAACAACGATGAAGGACACTGTTATTTGCAAAAGCAAAGAGATACAGACATGTACATATTTTATAATCATTTATTCTATTATTTACTCTTGAATGGCTCCACTACTTATTTAAAAGTATATTAAACATAGTAGCGACTCTGAATATCAATTTTTAACTGAACCATTTGAACTTGGAAATATACACCTATTTGACCAGAAGTAACAATAAATGTATATTTGTTTTTATTGTGTGCTTATTTTTGTTTAATTTTATTGGGAGAAAGTAAACCTCGCCCTCACAAGAATTAAAAATATAGTGTTCTATGGTTGGAACTTGTCAATTCATTCTGGTTGTAACACTAGACTATCGTGCAATATACCGACATGTTATCTTATAATTGTATTATTTCCCACAAATTTGTCCAATTTTTCTCTAAACTTTCCCTTTTACGTGTTCATTACAATGTTATTTTTTCACATAATTGTGTTGTTTTTTTGTAGTCAAATAAACATCTTTTCTTTCTTTTCTATACATGTTTATATAACTTATTACCTAGCTGATACTTATATATAAACGAAAAGTAAAGGTTGCTGACTTCTTTGTGGATGTAAACAAAAGATAAGCTCTTTTGCATCTTTGGCAGCCAATTCCAGCCAACTTGGAAATCCCATTCAGTTGTTGCGAACATCTAAATGGGAGTTCCAAGAAAATAAATTCTTTCTTAATAAAATCAGTTTTGATGTTACATCCAAAGAAGCTATAGCCATATCGACTTTAAAAAGCTAAACTGCTGTAACCCTCAAATAACTTATATGGGGGTTACAGCAGTTTCGCTTTTTACCCTCGATATGTACATACTATAGCATTCAAGGGTCTTAGATTTAAAGTCACTAAAGATGAATGGACACTACAATTAAGGTCATAATAAATGAAATACAGTGTATTTCATATATTGCTATTATTATTAAATTTATTATTATTTATGTCGACCCATGTGGGTTCAATCCCCGCGCAGTACAAACATTTGTGTGTATGAACATGTCTTTTTGTAATAGTCTGGGTGTTTTCTATGTATTATATGTATATATTAAAAAAATGTATATAAATATGTTTATCCCGTTGTTTATTAACTTGGGACTCGATGGCGCTGTGTGAATGTCAGTGGATATTTATTTATGATTTGCTTTTTTAAAATAAATATTATACATAGTAAGACCCAGACCAATACAAATGAGATGTTAATGCACAAAATAAATTGACAGGGGATTGAACTTGAAACCTTTTGTGTAATAGCTGACATCTCAACTATTATACCAAATGGCTTGTTAAATAACAAACTCTGTAAGCCACATTTTATAAAGATGAACAGTGATGGCAAGTTTTTGCTGACCCTTTGTTAGATTCTTGCATTTTCCTGAATCAGTGGTACTGGTAGATTAAACCAAAAAAATAACATACTCAACATTAATATGGTGAAGATCATTTGTAACTCTTTTCATAATTATTTTAAATAGGTGATGACATTGTCAACTTAAATAAAACATGAATAGTTGATTACAAAACAATTATTGTTATTACAAGTACTGAAATCAGTGGGACAAAGAATTATAGCAGTAAGACATCAAGTTATAATATAAATGTTTGTAATTATGATTTACCTTAAAGCTACAAATGTACATAAAATTATTCGCTTTTTTTGCTCTCCCCAGTCATAATATTAATATTTATAGTGAACGGAGACAAAAAATACAATTTATTGTACTTACCTAGCAGTAACAATAATTTCGGCAAATTCAATTTTGAAAACATCACAAGAAACATGGCGTAGTCAGAGCTGAAGCCCCCGTTGTCTCGCGACAGTCCAATGTTATTTTTACACACGGTCTCGACATGAAATGTCCATTCTATTTAGGAAATTCCGATATAGGTACATACCAGACCAACAACGCACATATAGGTAAAGATAATAACAACACAATCACACAAGCATAGTAAGCTAAAACTTCCGAGTCAGAGTTCATTAACAATGGGAAATAACAATCAGTGTAATTACTAAAGCTGCACTGATTTAATTTGTATTTCCCAAATTAAATACATACGAGCTGTAATCACATCAGATTCCCAAGCTTTGTTTTTTTTTGTTTTTTGACATTTGGCTAGAGGTAGCACTTAAGTACCTTTGTAAATAAATATCGAGTGACGTCGTACGTATTTACCATATGTTCATGAAACAATCAATCAGTTACTATTTTCTCCAACTGTAACTTTTTAGTAAGATCATCCAAATTGTAAAATAAAATACAAAACATATAAAAGTATCGACGTAATGGTGGAATTTGGGAAAATGTAGGCTTGTCTTGGCAAGCGTAGTTTCATGCGTCCTCCAGCCCAATGAACCGATGATTTGCTAAAGGTTGCTGGTGGTGGCTGGATGAGAAAAGCAAAGGACCGGGATATTAGGCACAAAAAAAGGGGCTAGTAAACAACTATGAATAACTGATACTTATTATATTTATAACTCTATTAGTTACTGGCTGTGTTCTGTAAATTTATTTGTAAGTAAAAGAAAAAGTAAAATGTCACTATCACTAAAGTCATGGAACGCAGCACCGAAACCTATTGTAATTTTTGTTTCTTTATTTTTAGAATACTTTTCATTTGAACATTAGTTTATCCTATTTAATTTTAGAGAAATAGAAACATGCATTTTAGAAATGTAAGAATGTAATATGTCTTTCTATTATTTAAGTGCGGTTAAGGGTGATATTGCAGTGCATTTGTTAGAAGAAATAGCCATCGAAAGATTACAATATTTAAAATCTGTCTTAAACGATGATGATTTGACTTATAGCGAATACTTGGTCGAAGGTAGTGTTTACGACAACATAGGACACTTCGTGCTATGTGTGGTTGCTATCATTTGCAAAGATGAAGGGCTATTTCGTTTTTTATTGCAGTCTGAAAAGAAACTGTTTACAAGACGTTTAAACTCTATATCTGCCTATGATATGCGTTTATTCGCCAAGAAATTATTGCGAAATATACGTAAGCAGGTATACATATCTTCAAACATTGATGCATTACAGTGTCTATGTGAACATTTGACAATTAAGGATTTGGCTCAACATATTTGTTCCCCCTAGTCATACCCATGAATGTGAAGCACATAAAATAGGTGTAAATTTCAAACATTGTTTGCCTCTGATAGCAAAACGACAGGTGGAACTTCATAAAGGTAGTGCTGCTATACCTTGTGGTAAATGGAAGCAGTATTTTGCGATACTGTTCAAATATAATTTGAGTCAAAGACTTCGTGCCACAGATGTGACTGCTTTAAAAACTGATCCGCGAATTATAGAGTTGTGTGTGAAAATAAACAGATTAATGACACCATATTTATGTGGTAGTTATCATACTGACAAAATATTATTAAGTAAAAATGTAGATGATCTGTCCCTCTCATTTCCTCCATGCATGCAAAACTTGCATACACAGCTGCGGAAGAACCACAGACTATCCCATACACAGCGCTTCCATTACAGCTTATTTCTGAAAGACATTGGAATGCCAGTTGAAGAAGCAGTACAATTCTGGAGTTCAGAATACAGGCAAAGTCCAAATGGAAGTCATTCTTGTTGCCATAGCTGGGAAAAAGATGAGAAAAAGTATCTCTATGGCATTAGACACATGTATGGTCTAGAGGGTTGTAGAAAGAATTATGCATCTGTAAACTGTCATAGAATACAGAGTTTAGACAGCGCATCCTCTGAGGGTGGTTGCCCATTCAAAGTATTTGAATCATCCAAAATAAATAAAATATTGGGCTTAAATTGTGATGATCCTCTAATGTCACAAATAGTGGAGTTAAAAAGAAAACAATGTTATACATCAGCATGTATCTTGCATTTGCAGAAGCAATATTTGGATGTAACATACTGTGATATTGAAAATCAATACTTTAATTTTACACCTGTTAAATATTATATGAGTGTAATGAAATTAAAAAGTTAATGGTAATATGTGTTTGATTGATACCTGGATTGCATAACTATTGTTGTCAGATCTTTGTTAATTTTTATATTAAAATTAACATTATCCAGTTTGTACTCCACTTTTGGTGATGTGATGACACTATCTCCTTATCTACTAACAAGTACTAATTGCATTTTTGTTTCATGGGCATTCCAAATACGGTCTTTGCATGATTTTTGTTTTTGTCTTTGATTAGACATAATATGCGACCAGTACACTTCTATTTAACTGACTGATCTATGGCGGCAAAGGCCAAAACTTAATGGCTGAAATGATGATCATTAAAACTAAACATTAAAACTTTAATATTTAAATGACACTTGGAGTTTAAAATAAAAATACTTTTTCAGCGGACTTACATTTAATATCTTCAAAAACATTGGAGTAGGAAAACACACAATCTATGATCAAAAACATTGCAATAACAAAACACAACCTTTGTCAACAAGGCTGCCCTCTCGATGTGGCATAAATAACGTCCAGAGCGTTGCAAAACGCGCGGTAGTTGACCTGTACAAAAAATAACTGATTGGTGATTATTCAGAATAAACGAAAATGGCACATTTGCGAATGGATGTTATATCATCGGCGCAAAGCTACCCTTAGAACGCTAGAATGCGAATGGGTGTTACCTTATAGGCGCATAGATGACTTAATAACAACGTAATAGATGTAGGGTGTTAGGTACCTAGTCAACGCGTATCTGGTCTAAGAACAGCGGGATAGCTGTAGGGTGCTGCTCGGCGGTTAATACAGTTGTCTCTTTGGCGAATAACTGACCTAAAATCTGTACAATAGTAGATAGGTTTTGCTTTGTCAGCGCAAAGCTTGTCACGGCAGAGTAGTGGATGGGTAATTACCTGGTCGCCAAATTGGCTGACCTAAAAACTACACAATAGTAGATGAGTGAAACCACATCTTAAAATCTGCACAATAGCGCATGGGTGTTACCTACTCTGCGTATATACTCGTAGTAGATGAATAGGTATTACCTTTTAGGCGCATAGCTGACCTTAAAACTGTACAATAGTAGATAAGTATTACCTCGTCGGCGCAAAGCTGACCTAGGAACGGCAGAATAGTGGACGGGTATTACCTTGTCCTCACATGGCTGACTTAAGAACTACACAATAGTTGATGAGTATTACCTCATCGGCGAATAGTTTACCTAAAACTGCATAATAGTAGAGTATTACCTCGTCTGCGTCGCGGAATATTACGTACCTGTCCCAAGAACGGCAGAATAGCACATGGGTGTTACCTGATCGGCGCAAAACGGACCTAAGAACCGCTGGATAGTTGTACAGCGTTACCTCATCGCCGCACCTCCGTCGGTACCCAAAACACTTGTAGACGAGGTCCCGCTCGCGCGCCGACACCAGCGCGAGCAGGCCGCGCTGACACAGCGCCCGCTCTACAGACACGCGGGGCAGCGTGCCGCAACGCTGCTTGTCCATGTCCTGTAGTGGACAAACAGTGCATATTCGTTATACGTAGAATAGCAGTGGCGTGCACAGAGATTAAGAATAGGTAGAGTATGCAAAGTATTTTTGTCAAATTGAGTGCTGTTGATGACAGCACATCGTCTGTGGTTCAAATCTGTGAAGGAAAATAGGCGATTAAGTGGGAATCATTTAATATGTTGGAATCATTCAATATGTTGGAATCTTGGAATTTTCCGGGTAGTCTGGACACACAGGGTATACACTGCTTATTTGCATATAAGCAGTGTATACCCTGTGCACGCTACTGTAGGGTAAAATACGGGTGGGAGACAATGGCAGCAGATCGGTCACTAGAGGCGTACGGTGTTTGGAGTTCGAAAACAAGCATAGAGCAGAGCTCGATGCTTAGTAAGCCAAGCTCAAGACCACTTTCGGCCATCCATTGTTATTATGTTGGAGGTGTGGTGACTTGTAGTACTTGTGGGCGCACATTTACTGCAAAACCAGCACATCATCGCAGCTCCAACTAGGTTCCAGTCGCCGTGGCTGGAAATCGGTCAGGAAGGAATACATGTACAACCAGTGGCGTAGCGAGGTTTAACATAGGCGTGGGCTATATGCTTTTGCGAGGCCCTTTGTCAGTATCTTTAACCAAAAGTGCCGCCTTTTTTCCTTGAACGGGTACGAGTATACATTTTAGTTGGGAACAACAGATAACTTATTTATGTAACAAAACTTTAGGATAATCTGAGAAAACCATACCTTGAAAATCTCCAATATATTCGACAACTGATCAGGAAACTTGGCTAGTTTGGTAAGCGCACCAGAGACAATGTTCCTCTCCTCGAACGTGAGGAAGTTAAGCGGCGTGTCAATGGTGGGGATATGGGGCACTGGTTCCAAGAGTGGCGCACGTTCGAGTCCTCCCTGAGTCTGAGACGAGCCAACTGTTTCACAGAATCTTTCGTACTCGATGTACCGCCGGCGGCCGGGTGCGCAGAAGCTGTAATGTTTTCCTTACTTAAATGCAGATTTTTTTATGCTATATAGGGCTACTAACCCCTGACCCTTGATAGGGGGCTCTGTGACACATACTGACTCTATATTTCGACCCTTATCCAGTAAATTAAGGGTAATACAAATAGGGAGGCAAACAAGAATCACTTGATGGAAAGTGGCACTATTGCCCAATGCGTTACCAGCCCTCTAAATGGGAAATTGCTTATTTAAGGACGCTATATCGTATTGCTCTGGATAAATCTCCGGCAATTACTGATATAGATAGAGCGTCGGTGGCTCAGTGGTGCGGACTGTCGCCTTCCTACCGGGAGGCTGAGGTTCAAATCCCGACACGTACCAATGTTTTCGAATTTTCGAAAATATATGTAATTATCCGACGCTCTTACGGTGAAGGAAAACTCGTGAGGAAACCTTCATGCACGCCTGCGAAGAGATTCGAAGGTTGTGTGTGAAGTCGTCAAATCCGCACTGGGCCCGCGTGGACGACGAGTCCTAATCACCCTCACGGGTAGGCTCGTGCCTCGTGGGGACGTTAAATGAGCTGATGATGATGATGAATTACTGATTCTTATTATTGTCGTTCGCACATTGCTGTCTATACTATGTTCTATGTTCTTGGTGTTGGTTTCCGCACTTAGTCCGTGCAGTGGACCATTGTGCGTAATTACTATAGTAAGAGGACTTCTACACTCTTCTAGGTTACCACCTAGATAAGAATTTGGAGTTTTTCTAAAGTCCGAATAATTCGTCCGAACTCTCCCTGTGATTTCGCTATAGAGAATGCAGAATGAAGCCTTATGTCTGAGGAAACCGATAGGATCAAGCTACGCCTTAAACTAAAGGATAAAAAAATGCACAGTGACTTTAATTATGCGGTCTTCCCGTCGGATCCGAATCCACTACCCCCCACAGATATCATAATCCAACTCCGTGACCACGGAGTCTATTAAGAATAGTCATCAAATTCATGATATAATCGTTTAACAAAGAGCAACTAACACTTCCATCAAGGTATCCATCTCGATTGGCGTCAGTGCCAGGCCCGAAGAGGCAAGTCCTCGGTAGAAGTCCGCGCGCGGGATGACCAGCTCGTTGCGAGGGTCGAACTGCTTCAAGAAGTCTCTTGGCCGCACACCTTCCCTTACCATCTGCCAATATAGCAGAGAATTCAAGTACCGTTTTTGAGTTCCGTACTTTTTTATATCATTAAATGAACGTGACTGTCAGTTCGTTTGTCTGACCATGACAGATGCAGTGTTAAGGAGAACTAATTTCGAAAAGTAAAATGAAAATAAATACCTTTAACCCATTGAACGCCGAGAATCCAGACACAATAGAAAATCTATTTGTCTGGCGCGTAAAGGCGTCATTGGTGGTCAAAGGGTTAAGGTCATGATCACTAAGATTCTCGAGTGGTATCAGCTTAACACGAAAAGAAGCGAAATCCGACCCCTACCAGACAGATGGCCTGGTTAAGGTGGCGAGCAGTAGATGGATATACACTGTTAGGAATCAGTCCGCGTGGAAATCGTTGCCGGCAGGACATTTTGTGCTCTAATGATGATGATGATCACTTGGTCCTGTTGTTCTGTTTTGTTGGCCTGTACCTGCATTGAGATGTCATAGGCTGATGAAGATAAAAGTTATTATTCTTATTATGAGTACCTTCCTCCAGTACTAATTTACCTTCCCCTTTATCTTGGCCAGTATCTGAACTATATCCGTTTGGAGCGGGTCGTCATCGCGGCGATGAGTCTTCAACGCCGGTCCAGAGGGACCTGCGATTGTCGCGCTCTCTGGTTCCCGTTCTTCCAGCTGTGAAATCCAAGAGACCTTTGAATGCACTCTTTGTATCTTTAATAAAGCCTAGAGAAAAATTGGAGATACCTATGTGCAGCAGTGTACCTAGTACCAATATGTTGGACAGTGCCAAATTATGGCGAATAAGTGGGAATTATTTAATACCATGCTTGTAAAGACATGTTTCCTTCATGCACGCCTGCGAAGAGATTCTAAAGTTGTGTGTGAAGTCGTCCAATCCGCACTGGGCCCGCGTGGACGAATAAGGCCTAATCACGCTATACGGGAAGGCTCGTGCCCCTTGGTAGGGACGTTTAATGAGCTGATGATGATGACTCCATTGTAATGTATAATTATATGTCACTGGCAAGTCTGTACCAATAAATAAATAAAAAGGTATGTTGGCGATTTTCCGGGTTGTTTGGACGCATATCTGGAGTGCACACCACTGGGTGGAACAAAGGTAGGTGGAACAAAGGTAGGGACAAACCTCGTCAAGCAGCCGCACGTAGCTAAATCCACAGTCGTCGAGGTACCTCGCCTCAAGCGCGCGTAGCTGAGGCGCGGTGGGCAGCACGCCCAGCCGCGCCAGCACGCGCCGCACCGCCGACCGGGACACGTGCCCGTTGTTGTGCCTGTCACACACCAAAATCAATCCATTGATGGACCATCACTGACATAACGTCGAAATCTTACACCAATGACTCATGATACTGCTGCGAAAAAATTATCCATGATACTATTAGGAAAAATGCCTACCTAAATGACTTAAGATACTGTTTGGAAATCACGCGCAAGGGTCAGACCCTTCAGAAGCCTCCATCCCGTGTGACGAAAACACTTCTAAATACTCTTATTTATATTATATATTTATAGAGCGTTGGTGGCTCAATGGTGTGGACTGTCGCTTTCCTACCGGGAGGGCTGAGGTTCAAATCCCGTCACGTACCAATGTGTTTTCGAATTTTCGAAAATATAAGTACGTTATCCGACGCTCTTACGGTGAAGGAAAACATCGTGAGGAAACCTTCATGTACGCCTGCGAAGAGATTCAAAGGTTGTGTGTGAAGTCGTCCAATCTGCACTAGGCCCGCGTGGACGACTATGGGCTAATCACCCTATACGGGTAGGCTCGTGCCCCTCGGTGGGGACGTTAAATGAGCTGATAATGATGATGACTCTCATTTAAAGCCCACCAGTGTTTCCATATCAGTCATACAATGCATTTTTAGATTAGTTTTGATTCTCAAAATTGAACAACTCAAATGATTACCTTTTTACTATCATGAGATTCTAAACTGTTTGCTCCCTTTACCGGGATTAACGGGATCAGGAATTCGTCCAGAGCAGATGTAAAGGCTGCAGTAATTCGAGGCTCGAAATTCTTATTCAACCCAGAAGCGGTTATGCCTTTAAAGTTCTCACCGTCATTGTTCAAGTTGTCATTCAGCACCATCAGAATCTTCACTTATACCTAGTTCGATCTTCGACAAAATGAACATCCAGCACTTAAAATTGGCTTAATTCTATTTAGGCATATCAAATTGTCATTCTTGGTCATTAAGACTAAATTAACCTTGGTGCATGCATTTTGCAATAGCCAACTAGTCTCTGGCTACCAACACGCATTGCACTAGCGCCGAAGAAACTTTAGGGGATGCTTTGTTTAGCTGTGGACGGCAAGTCTTTCGCACTTACTCGTCATGGTCTCCAAAAGCGGGCCGCAGGTCGATGGCGCGCTCACAGCAGGCAGCGCGGACCCTCAGCAATGCCTCCTGAGCTAAGTCCAGCGCGCGAGGGTCCACGTCTTCAGGGGCACCCAACGGTGGCAGGGTTTCCAGCACACTGGCAGCTGCGCCAGCCACTGCTGACGGGTGTTTCTCGAGTTCTTTTGTCGTGAACACTAAATAATAATATATATCCATTGAAATACACAAACTGTTCCGGCTCACACAATCTTCAATAATATGCTTGTTTGTTTTCACTAAAAACGGAAAGGTTAGAAGTGAATTTAAGGCCTCCGGAAACTGATTGACTTGGCAACACAACTTTAGGCGTTATTTCAAGTCGGTTTTCTGTATAGCCTCTGGGAGCCAGCCCATTTATGACGAAGCAAGACTCTCCAACTCTTAAATCTTTTGAATAAAACCTAAATGATTAAAATAAATATATACTAAATCACCACACCCTGATCGCAGTCATCCTCGAAGGTGCGCCAGCAGACTCGCTCATTATCATTAGGGTCCAAGTAGTGTCGCACGATGCAGACCACCTCCTGAGGAGTGAGCACTGCACCCAGCCCCATCACATCTAGCGCGCGTCTGAACTGCTGCGGCGCTATTCGGCCACAGTTCAACGGGTCATAGTCCTGAAATCATGAAGTCCAGGTCATCATCAGCCTGTAACGTCTCACTACAGGGACAGGTATGGCTCAAAGTCCCACATAGTATAGCAATGCAAGAGGCGGCTTGGGGACAAAATATTCAGTGGGAAACGGGTAACAATGTAGCAGCGGTGCGGTCGTGAGACCCGATTCCACCTCTGGACTGCTGAGTTCATTTGAAGCTGGGGCGCAACGCTAGTTTATTTAAAAGTACGTTAATATTTTTAAAACTTTGTGCTCACCCTCAAAAACTCCGCCACCCTGATCCTGCGCTGCATCACAAACTGTTGTACTCGTAGCATCAGCTCGACGAGCTGCCGTGACGGTCTCGGAGGGTTCAGCGCCGGGTGGAACACCTCGGTCTCTCCCAGCGGTGCCGTCGACAGACCAGATTCCACCTCTGGTCTGCTGAGTTTCGGGAGTGTCGTATCTATCACCGCTTTCGGGTTCATGTATTCCTGATTATCAGAACTTATTTTATTTAAGCACATTTTTTATAGTAACTTAAGTATTGCAGCTGTATAGTGTTCTACTTATCTAAATATAGATGTGATAAATAATATGACGCTTGAGGCTGCTTATTAATGAGAACAAACGATAAATAATTAAAGCAGCGCCAAATTTCTATCAATAAAATTCTTCATTCTTTCCAAAGATCTATCAAGATATAATCATCATCATTACAGCTAAACGAAAACCTACCCCAATGACTTTACGCAGACCGATCGAACAACCTTAGGCCACCTGAACCATGTCATCCATCAATCTTGTTTACAATAAGCCAAGTTGTTAAAGAAATCAATACTTACTGCACCCAAACCCTGGATGCCCTCCTTCTTCACAGCCTCAACTGCTTTTAGAAACTCCACATAATCCAGAGTGTAAGAGTCCTTGATGAAGCGGCGCACTAGCAAGTTGAAGTCCTCAGGCGACACTATGACGCCAATGTAGTCCAGAATGCGACGGAAGTGAGCGAACGTGATACGGCCATCGTTCTTTGCCACCTGTAGGACACAATGTAAATTCCTCAGCCGCGCTTGCCAAGACATGTTCTCCGCTCTAGAATTCGTTTTATCCAACAGCCATCTGCCTTGCAGTATACATAAGTGCCCAAACCCACTGCTAACATAACTTGCTGAATTAACAAGAAACGTCGGTAGCTTTAGTTCTCACCGCTGGATTTTATCCTTCAGAAAGACCTCGAGCAAAGCTTGCTGCCAGGTATTATAAAATTGAATAGTAATCTCACAGTACGAATGTATGAACTAAATATGTCAATACGCGCAGGGTGTTTTGCTGGTGCATTGCTTCGACTTTCACGATTCATCCTCGGCCGCATCATCACTTACCATCCGGTGAGATGGCGGTCATATGTCTGTCTATAAAAGATAAAAAAAACCATAAAGCTTAAGTACATACTTGAATTCACATAGCTATGTGAATTAAAGTAAGTAGAAGTTAATGCTCCTTTTATGGACCATATTTATAAAATTCGCTATTTATAATAAATACTCCCATTTACTTCGTAGCATGAAAAAGACCCAGACACGCTATTAAATGCAGTAAATTAAAGAAATTGCTTTTTTGTGTCTTATAGTAGACTGACAAAGATTCGCGGGACGTAACTGTCCCCACAAACAAATAAACAATTGCAATGCACGCGATATAGTGGATAAAAAGAAGTATTGAGGTCATACCAACTCATAGTCCTGGAAGTAAGGCTTGAGTGGCAGCTCTCTCGCCGCTATGGTGGCGAGCAGGCAGCATAGACGCCGCAGCTGCCACTGGTCCAGCTTATGGCACGACGGCTCCGGTGATGGGGGGCACGCCTCCAAAAGGCAGTCCGCTGACGTCTTGTCTCGACCGCCCGCATCTGTTCCATCCATGTATCCATTTTGCACCTAACTATTGTATGCGACAAGTTGTGATGGCAATATTCTAATAAAGTAGTTTATATCGTCATTTTTTGTACATCAAGAGAGAGATAGTAAGAGAGAGAGAGAGAAGAGAAGAGTTGAGAAGAGTTAATTATAAGTAGAATAAAAATGAATCAGATTTATTCAGATAGGCTATTGTAGTAAAAGCATTAATGACAACACTAAAATTAATATTGCTGACTGCCAAACAAGTAAATATGAAATGAGCAAGTAAAAAAATATAACATGTGATGAGAAAGCTACCGAAATCATTACAGAAAACAACGCAAGCGAGATTGAAATCGATAAACGCGGTCGATATGGGCTCGTGCAGCACTAATAGTGAGGAGTGCGCGGGGGACGTGAGGGGTGCGGGGTTCCGTCCCCGCGCCTCACATCATACCCCGATTGCAATGTCGAATTGTGGCGTACATTAACTACGGAACTACTTTTACGGCTCAGCGACCCAAAGCGGGCCTTGGTCCTTGAAACGAGAGACTTTCACCGATCTCTGTTTTAAGCCCCGAGCTCATATAGGTTAGCCCTCAATGTCCCTTCAGCGATATCTGATCCCACCAGCTGGGCGCTGTCAACTCTGTCGTCCAAGATATGCTCTCAAAAGTCCCCGAATCACCCTCATTCCGAGGCGATCATCTGAGGCGGTGGACTTTTATTTCTATAAGGATATTTGGTTTGGTTCTTGAATCTCCACGTTCTTTTGCACTCTCCAGCTTCCATCCTACTGGTTTAAAGTTAATCCTGGTGGGATGCTACATTTGTTTCATCATCAGCTCATATACGTCCCCATCGAGGGATACCAGCATACCCGTGAATGTTGATTAGGCCTTAGTCGTCCACGAGGGCTCAGTGCGGATTGGCTGACTTCACGCACAAGCCTTGAATCTCTTTTGAAGCGTGAGTAAGTTTCCTCACAATATTATTCTACACCGTTTATCGGAGGTCGTCAGTTTGAATCGCACGGGGAGATGGCATAGTATAAGTTACTTAGTGCGGTTTTTCTCAGTTTGTTCAAAGGTTAGACAATAATAATGTAGCCTAATTCGCCTGAACGTTCAAAAAGACAAGTTAAGTCCGGTCCCGGCTACATTCTCTGGTAGTAACGATAACACTCACCAATCTGTATTGGACCCGCGTGGTGAGTTAAGGCCTAATTTTTCCATGGCTTTGTTATTTGGGACCACATAGGCTGTTATAAAGCAGAGCACAGCTTGTTTGTTCTCTTGAATGAAATTGTATCTAGTAAAAGCTATTTAACACGCTACTCCTCTATATTCGACTCATGAGTAAACAACCTATTTCTTGGCGAGAATAGATAGTTAATTTCCAGCCACAGGTACTATCGACCCGTGACCTACTAACCGGTGCATCGCAGAGCACGTCCCACAATAAACTTGATAGACATCTCCGGGGTTACCTATTTGACTAGCCGGACGAAAATACGACGTCCCAAACGTCGTATTTTGTACCTTTTGTTATTCCAATGGATATGGGTGATTCAATATAAATAAATAAATATCCACTGATATTCACACACCGCCATCGAGCCTTAACAACGACCACATAGTACTTGAGCACTAAACGTTAAGCCTGTATTATGGGTACTAAACAACGGATAAACATACTTATATAGATTTTTTTTAGTAAATATATACATAGAAAACACCCAGACCATCACAGACCAGAGGGGTAACCGCAATCTCTTAAAACAGTTTTGTTATATACGTCAGCATTTTTGTACCAGAAAAGACGAAGTAATATTATTGTAACACTGTTCATGCACACAAATGTTTGTACTGCCCGGGAATCGAACCCGGAACCCTTGGCGTTGCAGTCGACGTCTCAACCGCTATACCAAATGGGTCGTCAAACTTACATACATTATATATGTAAATGCATTTTATTATATATAGAAACACCCATACCAATACAAACAGACATGTTCATAGTGTTCATTTCATTCATACAAATGTTTGTACTACCCGGGGATCGCACCTGGAACCCTTAGTGTATTAGCCGACTACTCAGCCATTAGGTACACCAAATGGGTCGTCAAATGGTTGTGTTGAAGAGCCGGACTTCAGGCGGCTCATCCATGTATCTCACATGGTTGAGTCTGCTTTTGTTGCGTTCTTTTATATTATAAAACATAGTAACGCTTTTCTCATCCAGCCTCTTTAAGCAACCTTTCGCAGGTCGTCAGTTCTGGCTGACATACGCTACGCTTGCCAAGTCGCGGGCTCCACTCCAGGGCAACAAAACTGCAATTTTAATATGCGCTAAGAGAATCGTCATTGTGTTTTCATTGTACAATTGTGTACTCATTTGTTTTGTTTAATGTTTTTTTTATGTTACAAGTGTACAGGACGGTCCGGACGTTCACATAATGGTAAATGATACGCCAGACCATGACAGAGCGGCATTAAAGGAGACCAACAACTGACTGACAGTTATTATTCTCCATCAATGCCGCACTGCGCCCGACACCCGAGACAACAGATCCTTTTACCCGGTAATTTCACTAGCTACAGTGCCCTCATCCCGAAACACAAAAAGTGCACACTCCTGTTTCACGGGATGATATCTGGTACTGCGGTGGTACCTACCTAGACGACTGTATCGAGTTTACCACCTAGTAAAAGATGAAGAAGTGGTAAATTTTAATTCGTAATCATCATCATCATTTCAGCCTTTAGACGTCCACTGCTGGACATAGGCCTCCTACAACTCGTAATATCATTAGGCAATTAATTCTGCTGTATAATAACCATTTCAAACCATTAACATGAAAAGATATACTGGAATACCAAATTAACAGTTGGATTGTAAACGTCGTAATGGTATCGTAATGTCAAGAAAATTAGTGGTCTATGTATTTCCGTAAATAAGGGATGCTTCCTTCCAAATGTATAATATAGTTTCCGTTATTCTCATAGAGCTTGTATAATTAAACTTTGGCAAGTCATCTACACCAACGGCCATCAAACTTAAAACTTTAATCCAAAAATTATCATCATCATCATACAGCCTAATATGTCCACTGCTGAACGAAGACCTGTAATGATTCCCACGCGGGCCGATCCCTAGCAGTTGAAATCCATCTGCTACCGGCCACCTTGACTAGGTCATTAGTCCATTTGGATGACCTGGTTATAAAAAATATATTTAAGATAAAATCCAAACCTTCTCCATGTATAATCTGGCATAGCTGATGGTACAGTACGCGGCCATCTTGCGCGCGAAAGTAGTCGGCCAATTGAGCGATCTCTGCATCGGATAGGCCTATTGTCGACCGTAGGGGGCCAGCTAGCACTGACACGAACTTTGATTCTGTAACACAAGAGAAAGATTAAATATAAAAATCTATTACTAACTAGTTGGTAGACTCGAGGCAGTGCCAGATATCTTTCCGTGAAAAAGAGTGTTTTTCACTTCTGTATTACGGGTTGAGAGCACTGTAGCTAGTGAAATTACCGGGAATTATTCTTACATCTGTTGTCTTGGGTGTCGGGCGCAGTGCGGCATTAATGGAGAATAATAACTGTCTATCAGTTGTTATGTAGTCTCAATCAATGACGCTCTGTCATGGTCAGGGGTATCACTTACCATCAGGTATGCGTCCTGACCGTCCTGTATACTTTGTAACAAAACAAAGAATTCTCAGAAACCCACTTGTGAGGTTTACGTCGAATTTCGCCGATCGAATAGGGTTACCGGAGGAACTAAACCAACTTATATGTCATTTTCCTTCTCCGTTTTATAGATCAGCAACGCACTGGGTTTTCCTTCTAAAATCTTATTTACTGTCCGTTAGTGATATTATTCAATGTTACCACCTTAGTTTAAGGAATAGGCTGTTGGAGAGGTTAAAACGGGTTAGATCGGGCTTGATGGAGCTTCAATATGGTTATTGAACCTCCATCAAGCCAACAAAAGATTTTCTGTACAAAAAATGCTGCAATTATCATAGAGCGTCGAAAAAAGCGGCTGCTTCAAACGCTGCCGCTTTTCTCGACGCTCGCGATTCCGCTTTCTCCGAGAAAGTAGTTGTTAGCGTGCCGAAAACATAACACTTTGACAATATTTTCAAGACAATGAATAAGGGTTAGATAGGAGTTCATTTACCTATATTAAAAAGTGCTAAGGTGGCAACACTGACGATATTATTACTTAACATCAAGTAGACCGTCCGCTCGTTTACCTACATGTGAATTTAAAACTACCTGAAATGAGCGAGTTGCCTTCAGGGTCCAGCGGTCTGTACCAGTCCCAGAGGTTGAGGCCGACCCGGAACGCTGCGGCTCTGATCTTATTGCATGTCTTCCATACATCTGCTAGCCGCACTATCTAAATATAATGAAAAAATCTCACTCCATTTTCGTAGCGAATTACAAATATTGTTATTATACACTACAATAATAATAATAATAAACTTTTATTGCACATAAAACATATTACAAGGGAAAACATGGACAGAACAAAAAGTGTACAAATAAGGCGGTCTTATTACTAAAAAGCAATTTCTTCCAGACAACCTTCAGAAGAGGATAGTTTCTTAATAATGATTAATTGGGCTGTGCAAAAGTTAGAACCTAAGTTATATAAAAATAATAAAATACAATAAATATAATTTCAAAACATACATACACAAATACATACATATAAACAGTATCTACGCATATACCGTGGATGAAATATTATATACATACATTCACATAAGTGCTATCAAACTATAAGAAGAGAAAGAAAAAGAAGAGAAATTTAAAATTCCGGTGTCAAGTATGAAGTATTACGGGGGGAATTAGAGACAGGAAATATGATTTAACACGAGATTTGAAAATAGGTAAGGAGTGAGAATTTTGAATAGATACGGGAAGAGAATTCCATAATACAATAAGATTTATGAGGTGCTAATTTTTATTATTTATCAGTAGTAGTAGCAGCGGGATTGGTTCACAAGTTCAAAGTCACTCAACGCGCAATGGAGCGAGCTATGCTTGGAGTCTCTCTTGGGGATAAGATCAGAAATGATTTAATCCGTAAGAGAACTAAAGTTACCGACATAGCCCGCCGGATCAGCAAGTTGAAGTGGCAGTGGGCTGGTCACGTATGTCGTAGAACCGATGGCCGTTGGAGCAGACGAGTTCTGGAGTGGAGACCGCGTCTTGGCAAGCGTAGCGTAGGACGCCCTCCGGCCCGATGGACCGACGACTTGCGAAAGGTCGCTGGTGGGAGCTGGATGAGAAAAGCGGAGGACCGGGATATCTGGCGCAAAATGGGGGAGACCTATGTCCAGCAGTGGACTGCGATAGGTTGAAGAGAGAGAGAGAGAGTAGTAGCAGAGGGTTGTGTAGTATTTTTTTTATAGAACCTTTGTTCAATGATATATAAAACACAAGGCGGATGTTAAGGACCGGTGCTATGGCAATGATATGCTGTATATATAAAGGTAGATACGCCACCCGTGCCTCAAAAACGAACCACCAAAGAGGATGCAGTTTGTAGGCTTTTGTTTAGGTAAATGTACGTTTGTTCGAAGTATGTGTGCTGTCGCTGCATTCGGAACACTTTTTTCGATTGTTTCGTGAGCATATCACGAATCTATACTTTTTACATCATTGTGCTATGGAAATAAACAGATATATCTGGAGGAAGTGATTGACCTTGTATTATGTAATATATTGCTGAAAGTAATAAAAAAGTGTTTTCATTTACTGTACTTGCTCAAGGTTGCAAAAAATACTTCATTATTACTAAGTCATAAATATAAGGACAAAGTCTTTGTCGTGTCGATTCATATTCATTTTGAATAATGTTTGGAATGTAAATTAAGTATGGAACGAAAACTCTTATTTACATTAATGCAAAAAACTATGATATTTTCCTTTAAGACATTTTTGCTTGATTTTGTTTAAAATTATTATTTCGCAAAATCAAAGAGTCTTTGTTGAAAGAGAGTACATGTATACGTATAATGAATACTGAAAAGGTACAGACATGGGGTACAGATCAATAATTTGAAATTATCCAAACACTGTTTAAAGGCTGCCTTTAATTGATTAAATATCTGTGTTTTGTCATCACACTTATATTACTCGTATATAAGCAAAGGCTTGGGAGTGTGTATTTTTTTGTAATTTCTTTACGTCTACACGGCTTCGTAATTTAAATAAAATTTCATATTGAGATAGGTGACGTCATCATGAATTAACGCTACGCTTAACTGAGGAAAAATATCTTATACAGCTGGTAACACCGCGGGGCACAGCTAACTAATAGCAGACAACAATCGTAGCAGAACTACGCCGTAGCTCATAGCAATTGACGTAGAGCCGCGGGAATCAGTACAATAAAATATTTGTATCAATGACGTCATAAGTAATTGTTGGACTCAATGCTAGCTGTGACGTATGCATGTTTATTTTTTTTTTTTGTTTGTTTTTGTTTTTTTATGGAATTAAATATTTGTATTATTAATAAATGGCGTTTCCACTAGTTATTCCAGAAGTACATCTACGGTACGTTCCCGAAGCGATTCGATTCAGAGCGCTAATGTTAATAATAATAATTGTAACTTAGGAAATAAGTGGATCGTCGGTGGCTCAATGATGTGGACTGTTCTTTTGCGATCTGGAGGGCACAGGTTCAAATCCGCCACGTACCAATATCTTTTTCGAAATAATTATGTACGTAATCCGACGCTCTTACGGTGAAGGAAAACATCGTGAGGAAACCTGCGCACGCTTGTGAAGAGATTTAAAGGTTGTGCGTGAAGTCGGTCAATACAAAATTATTTTGGTCTTTATTTCCATAGTTTTATTTTTGTATTGGAATATTAAATACTTCTTTGTTATCTTGTTGTTGCCCTCGTTACTAGGAATGTTGTATATGCCTGTAATTGGTGCATGTACTAGAACATCAATTAAAATATTTGTGATATTCTTAGTTAAGTATATGTACTGTTGGCATACCTATAAATAAATACGCACTGGGGAATGAGGAAAAAAGTCTTTGGGTTTAGGCTTAGAAAATTTGTAAATATAAAGGCGTTTTTGGCTCGATATATTGAATTAATAAAAACTGAAGAGTGCTATGGACTGCTGGTAGCTTCTGCATCCTTTAATTCTATTCGAAGTTTTTTTATGCTGCTACTTATTTTATAATATAGTGTGCTTTTAAAACACTCACTGTATCATGCATCGTAGTTTATGTTTCAGTTTGAACGGCTCAAATCATAAATAATAAAACTGGTACAACAATTTAGAAATTATACGAAATTAGGCCAAATGGCAGTTGAGTTGAAATAATAATAATTTGACGGGCACTGTCAGATAATCCAAAATGGCCGGCAAGATTTTTTAAAAAAGAGGTCTTATATTAAAATAATAAGGTATTTACTTATTATTATATAATAAACCTCTTATTCTGGATCCATAATACTCTTATTTCATTAATACTTTTAAAAAAGTTTAGTGTTATAACTGAAAGTTGCTCGTATGTTACGAGAAAATCAATAGACACTCTTTTTGATTATTGAGATCTTAGACAAACAGTGTTAGTGTATTGTCTTACTAAGGTAAAGAGTTATTGATCGTCACTCATCCGAAAGCTTCCGCTTAATCATTAATTCAAACAAAGATCATTTTTTTGTAAAACATTCTAGAGTTTAGTTATTTGATATTTTTAATAATTTATTTATTATTGTTACTTTTTGTTCAAATACTTTACGTTTCAAACGTTATTTTAAACTTATAAAAATACTATAAAAGTCTCGATAAATCGAAAAGAAATATTGTAAACCACGTTCATAATTTGATTTACCAACATAATAGGTACTAGAGCTGGAGTAATAAGTACCAATCCAACATTAATTATGTATATATGCCGATGGCATAACATATTATATATAAAATGTATGAGTAAAGTCTGAGTAGTCTTTTAGCCTTATGAATTCTTCAATCAAGCAGCCCACCATCGTCCACTGCTGAAAATAGGCCTCCCCCAATGAGCGCCAACTATCCCGGTCCTGAGCAGCCTGCATCCAACTTCTACCAGCCACCCTCCTCAAACCGTCGGTCCGACGAGCAGCCGGACGGATGCATTCCTACCAAGCTTTTATTATGATTATTACAAAATATGAATGGAACCATGACTTAAAAATAAAATATAAGAAAAAAAGGACTTTTAGATCTATTACAAAAAAAAGAACAATAAATCCATAGGTCAATGAAAAAGCGGCACCGTTCACCCACGCTAACTTTTGTTCTTCTTTCAGAGAGGGGAAGAAGTTATGGTTGCGTCACAATGCTGGATATGTATGTAGTCGTTAAAAGCTCAGCAGTGGTAAACGGGAGATGTAAATAGAAAGCTTCGATTGTATGTGTTTGCGTGATCTATGTGCGCGTTGCCCAGGCATGCGCGCCGAGGTATCCCGGCGATCAAACAGGCTCAATCGAAAGTTACCTATCTCAAAATTTCGTTTCTGAAGTTATCTAAACTTTAATTCGTTCCCAAATTTACTGTCATAATGTATTTATTTTCAACTCTTGTCAAATTAAATGTGTTGATTAGAGGAGTGTCAGGGTGCTAAGTATGTTTATACTGATGGTCGATGGGGAGAAAAGGTGCTCGAATGGCGTCCACGTAACGGGTAAAGAAACGTAGGTAATTTCCGACTTTGTTAACCAGTGGACATAATATTAGGCTGTAATAATGATGATAACATGTGTTAGGACATTATTGTGCATGGTATAAGCCACTCGAATACTGATCGGCAAAAGATAAAAGAAAATCTATAGTATAAGTGGACAATTATTCCTAGCGAGCTGTTGACCGTTCAGGATATTCTCAAACATGTATTGAGCACACTTTTTGTTTTTACCTCAAAATACGAAACTTTTAACTTAAGCAGCCATCTTGCTTCGGTCGCTTGACGTCATGCGAATCGATCGGCGCGCCGGCTCTCCCGCGCCCGCCCTGCCGCCATTACGATCGCCTGTCACAACCTGCACACGTGAAACCGTGGAGCAAACGATGTACCTTACGTAACGGGCTGCATGACCGCCTCTCATGACGCGCGCGCTCATGTCCGGACTAAGCTTTAGGACCAGAAATAGTCCGTCGCAGAAAACCTCGCTTCGATGGGGCGACTGCTGTTAAATTACTAGACTGTCAGATCTCGAATAGTGTTTATATATTTTTGATTGTAACCAGTTTGGTATATACAAAAATGTACGTTACTTTACATTGAAGTGTGAAGGAGCTTTTGAATCGCGGCCGGGGATTTCAGTTTCTTAACAGGTGAGTATTAGTTTGAACTCTTGGGGAATGGAATAAGCTATGTCTTTGCATGTTAAATGTACTCACTTTATGTGTAAGTATTTAAGTATTGAGCAATCAGAATTACTACATTTTTGGGGCTTCGAACCTCTTTCATAAAAGAACAACGAACGATGTAAAAATTGTCAAGACAAAAGCATCGTTGCCGTCGAGGTTGATGAAAAAGGTTGCCTTGTTATATAAATAATGTAAAACAAGTCAAACTCGTTCAGACATATGTATACTTTTTTATTTCTATTAAGATATTTTATGTAGAATGTGTTCCATCGCCTTTAGATCAAGTATCATCTAAGACGTTGGACACCCCAACGAACCGACGACTTGGAAAGTATCGCTGGCAGAGGCTGGATGAGGAAAGCGGATTACTAGGATATATAGGTTGTTAAAGGTAGAAGAAAAGTTTATTTTAATGCCCCCTATAGACACACAAGCCAATGGGTCATCGGATGGTAAATGACACCGCCACCCATGTCTTTTTGCAATACCAGAAGGCACTGAAATGCGTTGCCAGCCCTTCAAATGAGAATACGCTTTTTATTAAGGATGATAAGTTGTATCGCCCATGAAATACCTCCAGTAGCAGCTGATTCCACAATTTTGCCATCTGTGGTAGGAAATTACGACAAAAACGTACTGCAGAGGACTTCCATGCCTCTAGGTGCTGAGGATGAAATTTTTAGTTTTGCCTCAAAGTACGGTGGTGAAATCTGGCAGCAGGAATGACTTCGAAAAGTTATTGGAACTAACGTTTTAAAATGTAAAATATAGGTAGGAATAGATACGAATTTGTATCATCTACGGATTGCTTCTTCTTATATTGAGTATTCTAGTTTTCGGACGTAAATGATTTCGAAGACGTTCTAAATTTTTTAAAATATCAAATTCACCAAAAGTACCTGCTTCAAGGGACCTAAAATCTGTGGTCTCGGGTGACGGGGTATAGGGCGCTGTTAATAGAGAATAATTACACTCGTACAGTTTCTGGTTTCTTTTAATACTGCTCTGTTCTGTGCACGGCTCATATCCAGGAGTAAAATTATGACTTATATAATGATGACACGTTTAGGCATACACTAACATTTGTGATGAAAGATATAGAAAGACGGAATATAAGAGTGTCGGTGGCCCAATGGTGTGAACTGTTGCTGAGAGGGCGAAGTTTCAAATCCCGCCATGTACCAATGTATTTTTGAAATTATACGTACGTTATCCGATGCTCTTACTATGAAGGAAAACATCGTGAGGTCACCTGCGGTACGCCTGCAAAGAGATTCAAGGGTTGTGCATGAAGTCTGCCAATCCGCACTGGGCTTGCGTGGACTACTTAAGCCTGTACACCCTTTACGGGTAGGTTTGTGCCCTTTGGTGGGGACGTTTAATAAAGCCAAATAAAAGTACTTTGCACTTTTGTCTTTTTGGATGAGGGCACTGTAGCTAGTGAAATTACCGGGTATAAGAGACCTAACATCAGTTGTCTCGGGTGACGGGCGCAGTTCGACATTGATGGGGAATAATAACTGTTTATCAGTTGTTTGTCTCCTTCAATGCCGCTCTGTCATGGTCAGGCGTATCACTTGCCATCAGGTGAGCATCCTGTCCGTCCTGTTCACCTCATAATATAAAAATCTTGCTATTAGGGGGCTAACCACCATATTTTAAAGCAGTATTTCAATAATATGACTTCGCCTTTTCTGTTACAAAAATACTGACGTATCATTATAGTTAATACTGTTTTATGTTGACGACCCATTTGGTGTTGCGGTTGAGAGGTCGACTGCAACACCAAGGGTTCCGGGTTCGATCCACGGGCAGTACAAACATTTGTGTGCATGAACATGTCTGTTTGTAATGGTTTGGGTGTTTTCTATATATAATATGTATGTATTTCCAAAAAATATATAAGTATGTTTATCCGTTGTTTAGTACCCATAATACAGGCTTCACGCTTAACTTCGGCTAGATGGTGCTGTGTGAATTGGTTTCATACATAAAAACTTTTCCCTTAAATCACTAAACTAATAAAAACCGTATCAAAATCCGTTACATTGTTTCAAAGATCTAAGCATACAGACATACAGACAGTGGTAAGGTGCACTTACCAGGGCGGTTACCGCCATATCTTAAGTAAATAAATATCCACAGACATTCACACAGCGCCATCTAACCCCAAGTTAAGCGTGAAGCCTGTATTATGGGTACTAAACAACGGATAAATATACTTATTAACTTTTTTTTGTAAATACATACATATTACGCATAGAGAACCAGACTAATACAAACAGACAGATTCATGCACATAAATGTTTATACTGCCCGGGGATTGAACGTCTCAATCGCTACTCCAAATGGGTCGTCGATATATAAACAGAACAACACACTTTGCTACCTAGCCACAGTTATTGGCACCCATAAACCGGGAAAACCGAAAAACGTGCGTTCTCGTTATTGTCCCATAAGCCTTCTACCGTCATTGAAAAGCTTTACGAGCGAATCGTCCCATCCTCCCTTGTCTATGGGACACTTGTCCCTTCCTTCCCTTGTCTATGGGAAAGGAACCTATGAGCAGCAGTGGACTTGTTTTGGTTGATTCTCTTTATGGCAAGAAGTGAACCGGACGGTCACCTCGTGGTAAGTGATACACCTTACCATGACAGATGACAGATGCAGTGTTAAAGGAAATCTTTAATAATAAGTAGTTATTATTAACCGTCAACACTGCTCTGCACCCGTCACGCGAGACTAGAGATAAGGTCTCTCATACCCGGTAATTACACTTGCTACAATGCCCTCATTTCGAAACACAAAAGTGAAATGTAATAGTCAGTACCGAATTTACCACCATATATATATAATATATATATGTGGTGGTAAATTCGGTATATATATATATATATATATATAGTGAATAAGAGCGTCGGTGGCTCAATGGTGTGGACTGTCGCCTTCCTACCGGGAGGGCGACAGTCCACACCATTGATTAAGGGCTGAGCTTCAAATCCCGACACGTACCAATGGGTAGGCTTGTGCCCCTCGGTGGGGACGTTTAATGAGCTGATGATAATGATGATAGTGAATATAATTAATTTAAGTTGGTTAACTTTAATAGTGTATAGCATAAAGTCTATGTTGTACTTTTTTCTCTCTCTTTTTTATAACAAAACCCTTTCTTTCCCAGGGACCCTAGCAAACAATCAACCATGAGCAGCATAAATTGGGCTGGGGTGGTCAGCATCATCCTGTTCTACGTGCTGATCCTCGCCGTGGGTATCTGGGCAGCGCGCAAAAAGCCTCCAGGCAATGACTCTGAGGAAGAGGTCATGCTGGCAGGCCGCTCCATCGGCTTGTTCGTGGGCATCTTCACTATGACTGGTAAATATAACTAAATTCATGAGCGTCGGTGGCGCAATGGTGTGGACTGTTACCCTCCTACCGGGAGGGCTGAGGTTCAAATCCCGCCACGTAACAATGTGTTTTCGATTTTTTAAATTATATGTGCGTTATCCGACGCTCTTACGGTAAAGTGTCGTGCCTCTAGGTGGGGACGTTCAATAAGCTGATGATGATATGGGCGTAGCCACACTGGGGCAAGCTGGGGCGCTTGCTCCACCCTGGCTCTAACATATTTAAACAAAAAAAATACCGGGCGAGGGAGGGGGGAGGGGGGGATAGGTTCACTGTTGCCCCACCCTGAGCCCAAGACTGGATACACTCATGAAGTCATGACTAAATATCCACTGACGCTCACACAGCGCCATCTTGCCCCATATTAAGCGAGGCATGCTAGGGTACTAAACAAATGATAAACAAAACAAACTTATATACATTTTTACATAGAAACACACAGACATGTTCATGCACACAATTGTTTGTAGTGCCTGGGGATCGAACCCGGAACCCTTGGTGTAGTAGCCGACGTCTCGATCATGTGATAAAAGCGTATACATTACCGTGAATCACGATCCTCAATCCGTCTCTTACAAATAACTTATTAAAATGTCGCATTAACTTCTCAAATCCATATAAATTTTTATACCGGAACCTGTACGGAACTTTAAAAATTAATCTTTATTGTATTTTATTTTCTCTATTTTGATATTATATTGATTTGTTATTGACTGAATTAAATAATGTACTAAATGTCTAAATCAATATTAATGTAAATAGGATTTTATGTTAATGTTAAATTGCAACACCCTTTCAGGGTCCATATGATCACGACCCAATATTGTAAAATCTTATGAAATACATATGTTATGCAATTGAAATAAATAAATAAAAAAAAACCCTGGGCATAATGCCCTACCAACCAAACCACATAGCATGAAAGATTTCCGAAAACCCAAACCAACAAAATATTTGTTTTTGCTTGCAAATGAAACTCACGCTTGCTTCATATACGATCTCTTTTGCGTTGACTCATTTAAAAAGCCTGTCTATCTAGATACTAAAACTGGAGCGACTGCCGTCAGACCTTCGTTACTTTTGATAAAGGTACTTAAAAGAACTGTCACATGGTTAAGTTGTGGAAAATATCGGCGGTGACTGTTTGACAAAAAATCTTTTCGATAAAAATGTGTGGCCCAGTTGGCCTCGGCTGTATGAGAAACATTTACTTTATGTCCATTAATATAACCTTCCACGTAAACAAAAGGAAAAATAAGCGTAGGCCGACTCCAAACCAGATTGACTGATGTCCTGGTTATGGTTGCTGTTAGCAGACCATCATCAGGCTTTCATTCAGTAGTTGACTTAAAAGGTCGAAATGATAATGATCTATAAAGCTGTGAGTCCACATAGGAAGGGAATACTCGGGATTGTGTGCATCTCCTTCAATGCCGCTCTGTCATGGTCAGGCGTATCACTTGCCATCAGGTGAGCATCCTGTCCGTCCTGTTCACCTCATAATATAAAAATCTTGCTATTAGGGGGCTAACCACCATATTTTAAAGCAGTATTTCAATAATATGACTTCGCCTTTTCTGTTACAAAAATACTGACGTATCATTATAGTTAATACTGTGTTAAGTTGACGACCCATTTGGTGTTGCGGTTGAGAGGTCGACTGCAACACCAAGGGTTCCGGGTTCGATCCCCGGGCAGTACAAACATTTGTGTGCATGAACATGTCTGTTTGTATTGGTTTGGGTGTTGTCTATATATAATATTTATGTATTTACAAAAACAAGTATATTCGGTTAGTATGTTTATCCGTTGTTTAGTATCTGTATTAAAGGCTAATGCTTAGTTTGGGGTTAGATGGCGCTGTGTGAATGTCAATTCATAAGCTTCGAGAAAGGCGACCCGTGTGTTGCAATGGTTAACCCATAGAACGCCGGAAATCCGGACGCAATAGAAAATCTATCTATCTAATCTGGCGCCTTAAGGCGTCATTGGCGAACAAAGGGTTAAGATGGCACCTACTACAACAACAGAGACATTCCGGTACTGTCCCCATGCGGTACAAATATTTTTGTGCATGAAAACGTCTGTTTGTTGTCTGGGTATTTTTACTGTATATTATTTACGTATATAATTATATGTCTTTCTGTTGTTTTGTACTCGTACCAGCTCCTTCCTCATATACCTTCTGATAAACTTACTTTATCTTTGTCAAGATAGTTATTTATTGTCTCTGCTTTCCCGATGACGTCATTAATATGGCGCCATGACCCTCCTACGTAAAACACTTTAATAATTAATTTTCCAGCGTTTGCAAATATTATTCTTGGGACTTGGACTGAAAATGAGTAATGTTTTATTCGATGCTCCACCATTTTGCTAGCTCTATAATAACAGGAAATTGTGGTGAAATAATAAAACTTAAAATTACTTCGTTTATAATATGAATTCCACCTATAATTCAAGTAACATGTTGCCAAGACGATCACATAAGGTTTGCGTTGTGGAAAATATATCAGATCTCATGTCGAACCGAGGTTCTGAATCTACACGGCCTAACTTTACCGACTCTAACTTCTAAAAATTTTACATATCAGTTAATATGTAATACGGTTTAGCCGTTTTGCTACCGTCGTGGAGGTAATGCGAATATTAAATAGAGTTGGAAAGAAATAGCACTCTATACGATAAATAGCGCCATCCCTTTTGATTCAATTTAAGTAAGATCAATATTGAGTCTCTTCCTAGAATACGGCCTTAGTTTCTGATCTAAAGTAAGTGAAAGAAACAAAGTTTTTAATACTTCCACCAAATATAAGTCGTGATATCGGAAGTACGTTCCAGGCCTACTCAATTTTCTACAGATTAAACACGATTACGACAATATTGAATTCAACTATAAATTTGGAATTCCGGTACAACTTTAATGTAATATTTTATTTGAATAAACGATTTTAATAGCATCTTCAAAAAACAATTACGATTAAGTTACGATAGTTTGTGTATGTATTTTATATGTACGACCTATGAAGGACTATCTCCTTTGTTTGTTCTTTGTTGGAATATACTTAACAAAAGCCTCCAGTATCGATTTTCTTTGTCTTTCGTTTACTATATTCGTGAAACGTCGCTTCACCTGAAGTGGAAGCGGTATGAAAATTACAATCCATCTATAATTACGGTACAACAGAAACCCTTTCACCGCCAAAGACGCCTTAAAGCGTCATAATCAATAGATTTTCTTTTGTGTCTATATTCTAACATAACGCCATTTATTAACCTTTGACCGCTAGAGACGCTTGAAGCGTCACAAACAAAAGATTTACATTGTGTCTGGATTCTAACATAAAATAATTTAATTAACCCTATAACCGCCAGAGACGCCTTCAAGCGTCACAAACAGATTTTCTATTGTGTCTGGATTCTTGGCGGTCAATGGGCTATGTTAGGTAATAGTTTAAGTATTGATTATCTCATGGTGGTGTTAACCAACCAATTTAAGCTACTATAAAACAGAATGGGTGCAAAATTGTACTATTGACACATATAAACAAAGCTGTTATTTGACGACCCCCTACAGGGTCCATAAATGTACTTATTTATATTTTTTTAACATCTATGTTACTTATGGTGCAATAAAGATATGAAATGAAATGACCCGTTTGGTTAATGGTTAAGACGTCGGCTCTTACACAAGGGTTCCGGGTTCGACAAACATTTGTGTACATTAACATGGCTGTTTGCAATGTTCTGGGTGTATTTTTATGTATAACATGTATTTATATACAAAAAAATACGTCGGTGACACACATTGGTACGTGGCGGGATTTGAACCTGCACCCTCTAGATCGTAAGGCAACAGTCCACACCTCATATTATCTTCTTTGTTCCAGCGACGTGGGTGGGGGAGGGTACATCAACGGAACTGCAGAGGCTTATACACTCAGGCCTGGTGTGGTGCCAGGCCCCTTTGGCTATGCTCTCTCGCTTGTATTTGGTAAGTATTTTCTCTTGGTAGCACACTTTCTCTTAATTTCGACCGTTATCTTTTTTATGACATTAGTGAGAGGGATGGTAAGAGCGCTCACCTGATGGTAAGTGATACATTTGACCATAACAGATGCAATGTTGAAGATAACTTATAACAGTAGGTAGTTATTATTTTCCGTCAACACTGCCCTGCCGTCACCCGAACGACAGATGTCAGGTTAGATTACGGTGCATAAGAGACCCGGTAATTTACTAGCTTTGAACTTCTTAATTTTGTCTTCTCCTTCCTAACTTGTTAAATAACTGTGAACTCAATAAAACTGTAAGGTGACTCGTCGAATGTACTGGTAGCTCTATAATTTAGGCATACGCTTGGGATTTGACGTATTTTTATTTATATCTCTCTCTCTCTCTCTTCAACCTATCGCAGTCCATGCTGGACATAGGTCTCCTCATTTTGCGCCAGATATCCGATTTATATCTAAATGTTACAAATAGTAAGTATTTTTCTTTATACCAATAACCGTTTTATTGTGAATAAATAAGTAAGTTATGGCAAACGTTACAACTCGGTCAAGAAGGATACTGAAACTGACTGTTTTATATTTATAAAAAATAGCAATAAGTACATACCTGTAAGCTAAAACTTTCAAAGCACAAGTGGTAGACTCAGTACTGAGTGTCTAGGTAGGTACCACATCAGCGACAGATATGTCCCGTGAAATAGGAGTGTTTTGCACTTCTGAGTTTCGGGATGAGGGCACTGTAGCTAGTAAAAATTACCGGTATAAACAATTGTTGTCTCGGATGACGGGCGCAGTGCGGCATTGATGGAAATAATAACTGTTATCAGTTGTTGGTCTCAATCAATTAATGCCGCTCTATCATGGTCAAGCGTATGACTTACCATCAGATAGCGTCCTAACCATCCTGTACACTTTTTAACATAAAAAAACATTTTTAGTGAATTTATTTGCGTCACAGGGGGATATTCTTCGCGAACCCGATGCGGAGACAAGGCTACGTCACAATGCTGGACCACTGCAGGACTCGTTCGAAGTAGGATGGGTGGGCTGTGTTCCTGCCGCGCTCTGCGGCGAGGTGTTTTGGGCTGCTGGCATTCTTGCTGCGTTAGGTAAGTTATCTTTATCTTCGTGTTTTAGGATTTTTTTGTTGCATAATGTATTTGTAATTTTATATTGACCAATATTTTAAATATAATTCTATATAATGATTTTACCAGAAACAGTTTGATACAATTCTGTACGAGAACAAATTTTTTTCACGATAATGGTAACCGACTGAGTTCTTGACGGATTTTTCTTTAAAGATAACTACACACTACATTTGACATTCATAAGCAGACATGATTGAATTTGTATCACCAACTTTATTTCCGTTCTGCCCGGCTGCTGAGACACTTTGGGAAAATAATACAAAAAAATCTTTTGATAGAACTCCATTTTCTTATCATTATTCAATCAAATTTAAAAATTAGTCAATTTTTTTGTCGTAATTTCTTATGAAATTGATTAGCGATGTCGTGTCTGTTTAAAGAGATAAATCACGGTAAACATTTCTTTGTGAAAATTTAATAGAATGTAAAAAAACAATACCAGTAATAAAAGAAACCTTGCTTGATACTTTTCCAGTACAAATTGATCTAGGTAGCTCTGTATTAATATTTCAAATTCACTTCTGTACTAGATGCCGACAAATTGAATTCCTGCTTTTATTTCCTTTGCCACTTATCCCAAGTACTTTATTTACCCTTTGCCCTTTGTGAAGTTGCCTCTCTCAACATCCGTACCTCAAACTTTGTGCAGTTTCAACGTTCGGAAGTTTTCCAGGATTAAGTAAGTTATATCTAGTTAGAGGGTCTGTGAGACGGTTTATTATAAATAAACATTTATTTTTATTATCCAAATCGATTGATTTTTTATGTAGCCTATTACATAAAAAAGATGACAAAGCGCAGCAGGCGTGGAGATCAACATGTCAATGCGTTCTTGTTTTCTTTTTTATTATTTAGATAATCTTCGATGCCACATTGAGCATAATTTTTTATCCTTTTGTTGTCGTCAGCTTTATTATGTTTCAAATATTGCACAGAGAGACTTCTAACAAAATATTCGTCTCAGCGAAAAGACTCTGAAAAGACAGAGCGCAAAATCACTGAGATATTTTTGAAACTTTTTCTAGAACTAAATGAAGCTAATGTGATCTTACATAAACGATAAACACAGTCTCACTCAAAAAGTGTCCGCACCAAAAGTCTCCCCATCGCGTCAGTTGGGCAGACTTTTTTCGTTATCACGTCACTCGCTTCTTGTCATAATGACATAGTAAAGTGCTCGTGCTTTCAATTTTGTACTCTTTCTATGACGCGTTAGGTACAATTTCAAATAATAATTACTGTCGAATACAATTTTGATTTTAAATTATCTTTATTATTAATATCCTTCATTCCTCATTATACCAAATGATTATATTACAACAAGAGTGCTATCAGCCTAAATAGTTTTTCTTTCTTTCTTTCTTTCTTCAGCCTTGTGACTATAATATGTGGAATCTGTAACTGGTACCCGGTACTGAGTTTCTAGGTAGGTATCACCGCAGTGCCGGATAGCCCAGATACCGTGGAATGAAAATGTCTTGCACTTCTGTGATGAGGACACTGTACTTAGTTAAATTACCGGGTATAAGAGATCCAACATCTGGCGTTTCGGGCTGCGGGCATAGGGCAGTGCTGACCTCATATAATAACCGACATCAATATCCCTTAACACTGTATCTGTCATGGTCAGGCGTATCACTTACCACCATGTGGGCGAACTGACTGTTTTGTTTCATTTAATCACCACTTACCAAGGGATTGCTTGCTTCCTTATCTTTATACATGAAACATAAGAGCGTCGGTGGCTCAATGGTGTGGACTGTTGCCTCCTACAGGAGGGCTGAGGTTGGAAACCGCCACTACCAATGGGTTTTCGAATTTTCAAAATCTGACGCTCTTACGGTGAAGGAAAACATCGTGAGGAAACTTTTATGCACGCCTGCGAAGAGATTCAAAGATTGCGTGTGAAGTCGTCTTATCCGCGCTGGGCCCGCGTGGACGACTAAGACCTAATCACCCTATACGGGTAGGCTCGAGCCCCTCGGTGGGGACGTTTAATGAGCTGATGATCATGAAGATGACATGAAACATTTGTATTCCAAACACAGTTCTCAACAGTAAGAATTGTGGTTTATTTTGCTAGGTCACGTTTGTACTATGTAGATAATAATATCAAAAAGCTCTCGGGTAACGTCAACTGGGATGGGTTGCGATCAGCGGGAATGGAGCGCATCTTATCTTTTATTTATGGTTGTTCCGTGGATTTCAGACACGACTAGATGTCCGAGATCGTTTTGAATTCGAAAGCTGTAAAAACGAATGCTCTGCTTGAACAATAATTTTAAGTTACTTCTAACTCATATGGATAAAAAGTTGTCCGAAATAAAGTTTATTATTATACAAAATTTAAATGTAAATAAATTTATTTCAATTAAGGTTAATAAAGAACACTTATGAATGTTTAGGTTCTACCAGGGATTCGGACTGTTGTCTTCTACACATATTTCGAATGAGCGTACATTTACCTAAACAAAGAGCAGCGCCGGATCTTTCAATTTTTTTTGGGTGGGGCAAAAATTTAGAAATGCCGCCCCGCCCTCTTTTATTTATTTTTACCTTTATCATCCTATATTATTTCACTAATTTATATAATAGGTCCTCAAATTGATTGACATTTGGACAAAGCTGCAACTTTTTACGCAGCTGTGATCAGTTTCAGAGATATTACATCTCCTTGTCTTACTCCTCGGTGCCAATGATAAGCCAATGGTAAGCTCTTCATGTACTCGGCCTGACATAGTAGCGCTCTCGTACAAACATCTCAACAATTCGATATAGCAGTAGTCAAGTCAGGCACCGTTGGAGGGAATGAAACACAGCCCAAGTCTCGATCGAATCGAAGGCTTTCTCATAGTCCACAAACGCCAAACATAATGGTCAGTTATACTCTCCGCTCTTCTGTATAACCTGCCACAGCGTATGTAATATGTAGTCTATGGTGCTGAAGCCTTTGAGGAACCCGCTTGTTCGGAGGGCTGGAAATCGTCAAACATATGCGCGAGACGGATCATAATGACTCTGGAGAATAACTTGAAGATGTGGCACAATATCGTAATGGGTCGTTAATTCTTCAATAAGCTTTTAATATCTAAGATAACTCGTAACAGATGTAAAACGGCAAGATTAGTTTATTTTAGTCATTTTTATAATGTAATGTCGTATGGTCTACCGTTGTGGGGTACGGCTGCCGACATTGATACAATATTTGTGCTACAAAAAGAGCTTTTATCTACAACCTTAGACCACGTGACTCTCTTAAAGAACAGTTCAAAGAAATAAATTTGTTTTTTGTAATGTAATTTTTGTATATTTTTGTCGTTCATAAGTGCTTTTTGTAAGCCTAATTTAAATAAATGAATTTTGACTTTAACTTATCATACCCGGAATATTAGGCTCTCTCCAAGCGGATACGAAAACTCGTTCGCAGAGAATTCTACTATTTCAATACAAGGTTAATTAAGGACCTTATTAAGGAGAACAGGGGGCCCAAAGTTTTCCAAAAACCACTTGGAAGGAGCATTCTGGTGAAGCTTAATATAGCAGATGGCCAACTACTCACATTACGCCAACAGATCCTGGAAGAGGTTGAGAAATTCTATGGATTTGTCGAGCGCTCATCAGTACAGACCGAAGACAGCGAAGATCTACGTGCCCTACTAAGGCACCATTGTACGTAGGATATGCCGGATGTTGACGTTAGCGAAATTAGTGCAGCACTGAAGCAACTGAGAAATGAAAGGGCCCCGTGGGATGACGGTATTACGACAGAACTCCTAAACACCGGTGGACAACCCATCCTTAGGACATTAGGTGAGCTCTTTTAATGCCGTCATCTACCTGGGAACTACACTGGAAGCGTGGTCCACAAGCGTTCTTTAAGAAGGGTGATAAAGCTCTCTTGAAGAATTATAGACCGGTAGCGTTCTGATAAGCGTCGGTGGCGTCCTTCTCCAGATTGTCCAAGAATAAGTTTACTTGGGCTAAAACTTGACCGGCACAATTTCGGAAGGGAAGCTAGTAGGAGGATTCATTTGGGCTGGGCGGCATCAGGCAAGTTACATCAGATCTTCACGTCGACGATTCCGCAACGCTTAAGGACAAAAGTCTTTGAGAATACGTCCTACCCATACCAACATACGCAGATGAGACATGGACACTGACTGCGGATTGGTTCAGAAATTCAAAGTTACTCAACGAGCGATGGAGCGTGCTATGTTGGGAGACTCTTATACATAAAATCAGAAATGATGTTATCCGCAAAAGAACTAAAATTACCGGCATAGTTCGCCAGATTAGCGAACTGAAGTGGCAGTGGGTAATGATGTCGCAGAACCGATGGCCGTTGGAGCAGACGAGTTCTGGAGCGGAGACCGCGTCTTGGCAAGCGTAACGTAGGACGCCCTCCGGCCCGATGGACCGACAACTTGCGAAAAGTCGCTGGTGGAGTCTGGATGAGAAAAACGGAGGACCGGAATATCTGGCGCAAAATGAGACCAATGTCCAACAGTGGACTGCGATAGGTTGAATAGAGAGGGAAAAGGTTTAATCACCTTTCTTGAAGAAGAACACCACCGCCATTGCTCCTCACCTTTGGTGTCGCACCATCACCGATTCCGGAATTAAAAAGCTTCTGAAGGGTCTTAAGCACTGGCGTGCCCCCTACTTTCAAAAGCTCTGCGGTATATCCGTCGTAGCGGGGGTCTAATAACGCTTAAGCTGTTTCATAACCATCCTAACCTCGGCAAAAAAGCAATGTCATTAAAAAGTTACAATTTATCAATTATTGGTATTGATATTAATCAATTAAGTTCTATAATGAAATAAGACTACTCGCCTCAGCTTTTTCGAAGTCACACTGGATGAAAAAGGCGTTTTATTTCCAATTTATTTTGTATATTTTCTTAAAAAACGTGGTCGCTTGATGCAAGTAAAAGGAGCTTAATTGTTTATTTTTATTTTTTTTTCAATTGTAGCTGTCCATCATGAAAATGATATAGCTTTAAAGCAGCTAAGTTGGCATCAATTAACATAGAGAAATAACTACGTAACTTTGAAATAATACACTGCTGCCCTGTATAGAGATCGACGAGAGAGTTTTCGTATACAGCGTCATTCCTCAGATCGCAGCTGCACCCGCCTGCTGACCGTGATCTGCGAGCGCCTATTTAGAACTATGCAAAAAATGTAATGGTTCAGTAACATGCCTTACTCCGCGCTCCGGTTATCAGTCGTATTTCTATGGCCATGCACTTGTACTATTATTTATTCCGCGGGCAAGTAAGGTAAATGATGAGTGGTCCATTAGTCGGTTTGCCGCCCTGACCGTGCCGCCCGGGGCACGTGCCCCGTCTGCCCCCCTAGATCCGGCCCTGACAAAGAGCCTACAACTGTATTCTCTTTGACGGTTCGTTTTTGACGCAAGGGTGGCGGATCTACCTTCATATGTACCTAATATCATTGTTGATCTTTATTTAAAGAATTAGAAAGGGATAGCGCCTATACAATAAATAGCGCCATCTCTTTCTAACTTAATTTAAGCAAAGATCAACGTTGAGTCGCGTACCAGAATACGAGCCTCAGACTACAGTTAATCAAATTTCTATTCAGCATGACATTCCCCGAAATTCTACGGCATAGTTACATCATTACGTATTTATTAACTATTTCCGTTGCTCGAAGGTATCGAGGCTGATCGTTACATTCACCTAACAACGATTATGTAACGAAAGGACACGCGACGGGGATCGTTATGGTGCAGGTCGCCTGAAACGGTGTCGTTTACGGTTTATTGTCGTTAATAGAATGTATGGAATATGAAGCACGGAACCCAAAGGCGAGATGGGGTATTATGAGCAATACATTTATTCAGTGCCAAACACATAAAAAGTTATAAATAGAACATATCTTAAATCTGAATTACAGTAAAGACACTGAAAGGTACTTAGTAAACACCGCGACACTGATCTTCCGTGTGCACCAAAAGAGAACGCAACCGCCGTTACAGTATTTCATTATCAGCTCATCAACCGTCCCCACCGAGGGCACGAGCCTACCCGTATAGGGTGATTAGGCCTTAGTCGTCACGGTGCCTAATGCGAGTTGGACGACTTCACGCGCAACCTTCGAATCTCTTCGCAGGCGTGCGCAGGTTTCCTCACGATGTTTTCCTTCACCGTCAAAGGGTTAATACTGTTTAATTGTATATAATTTAAATGAAAATTTGACTTTAGAAGAGCAACCAAAGCAATTTGTTCCCGCTTTCAGTAAAGTTATTAATAATTGCTAATTTTAGTATTCGCTCCAGAATATTCCACGAATGTTCCTTTGTAACTACAAAGTCACGTCAAACACAGGTACGATACATTCGTTACTGACATATTTTAAAGTGAGCCGTAATCTAAGTAAAACGGCCAACCGACAAATAAAGTTTGCGAGTTTGGGTAAATGATTAAAGTTGAAGTCAAAATTCAGCCTTTAAATGTTGCTTTAAATAAAGCCTTTATAAACGTTAAGAAAAGCTTGACATTACAAAAGTAAAATGTGAGCGTCGGTGGCTAATTGGTGTGGACTGGTGCCTTCCGATCTGGGGGGTGCAGGTTTAAATCCCGCCACGTACCAATGTCTTTCAAAAACATCGTGAGATAACCTGCGCACAGCCGCGAAGAGAATCAAAGGTTGTGTGTGAATCGCACTGGGCCCGCGTGGACAACTAACGCCTATACACCCTATTCGGGTAGGCTCGTACCCCTCGGTGAAGACATAATGAGCTGATAATGATAACAAAAGTACCTATATCAAAGTGAATTTAGCAAATTAATATTGATAAATTGAAAAAGAAACCACTAATCTTTTTAAGAAAGTCAATCCCCAATTAAGGTGGTAGACTCGGCACTGAGTCATCTAAGTGGGTGCAGTACCAGATATCGTCCCGTGAAATAAGTGTTACTTGTATGTACTTTTGTTTTTTGGGAGGAGGGCACTGTAGCTAGTAAAATTACCGGATATAAGAAACGTACCATCTGTTGTCTCAGGTAACGGGCGCAATGCGGCGTTGATGGAAAATAATAACTGTTTATCAGTTGTTAGTCTCCTTCAATGCTGCTCTGTCACGGTCAGGCGTATCACTTACCACTAGGTGAGCGAGATGAGCAATCGCTCATAACATAAAAAAAGCTCCCGCCAACATTGAGTGATTTTTAACTTGTGGATCCGTCCCGCAGTTAAAGGTATTAAAACGTATTTTTTTGTAATAAATCTCATCATCGCCGTGGTGTTCCCACAGGAATTAAATAATATAAGGTGCGCTGACGATTATAATATATCTTGTAACCAAATAACAAAGAACCTCAGATCGTCTAATTGCCATTCCAAAGTCAGTCACAAACGCAAGAAATGAGTAAGTTTTACAGAATCACGTATTTCAGGAGTCCTTAACGAGACGCACGTTAAGGGTCTCATTTAAATGGGCCTTCGAGCGGTCACGTCGGCAACAACCCCAAAGAACTTGCGGGAGAGTCCTAATCGTTTTAGTACAAAATAATAGGTTTAAAGTCACAAATAAAGTACTGCGGCTTTAACAACCTTAATCTCTGCCTGGAGTACCGCCATAAAGATATTTTATCCTAAGCCAATTTGTTTTAGGTGAACTGAGGTTAACAATTTGCTAACGAGATCGTTCGGGATGAGGACCCTGGCTTTAAATATCAGGGATATTAGTTTCATTACCCAAATTAATAAATTGACGGAGACTTATCACTTTATACACTGACTGCTTTTCTTAAATACTCTGTCACGGTCAAGCGTGTCACTTACCAGGTTAGGGAAGTGACTATTACTTCGGCATTGAAAATGTTAAAGAATAAAACGCCATATCTATTGGCAAATTGAATTTGACATTAGTGTTATCTTCATGAAGGTTTAAGTTAAATAACAAAATCCTATAATGAAAGAAAAACAATTATTAAAGAAAATCAATATAAACTAAGAATGGCCTCAAGAATACCTTTAAGTAATATCATCATCATCGACCACTGCAAGGCACAGGCCTTCCCACAAGCATAACTATGGGGAGATTGGACCGTAACCCACCACGCAGGCCAATGCAAGCCCTTTTTTGAATGCTCGAGCTCTTAACAAGTGTAAGCTCTTTTGAAGGCTCGAGGCAAAGCGATTCAGCTCGGGACTTCTAGCCTCCAGAGCTCACTAAGCTTCACAAAAATAACTTGACAAAATAAATGACGCTCGGGGCTTGGAAATTTCTATTTTCTATTTAACTAGTTACAAAACGCTGTTAGATTTTAATGAATAAATTAACTAAATAGACATATTACTTGTGCTTTGTTGGCTATTCAAGCCTGTAGTCACCTCGACCTAAATATCTTTAGATAAGATAAGATAAGATTCTTTATTTGCACAGAATATATAGGTTTACAAAGTGTCTATATATATATATTATAGAGTGGTACATGCTACATCTGCCTGTCATAGGCAAGCAAATATTAATAATTTATAATAAGTGATTGATTCTAAGTTATTATAACATTTCTCAAAATTAAATTCACTAAATTTACTCTTACAATTAGATTTAACACTATAGCACGGACGGTACAACTTGATCAATTATTTATTAACAAATGTCATTAAATTGTTATACATACTAAAATCATATAATTAAATTACATTGGAATTTCATTAAATCAGAAATCATTCATCAATCAGAAAACATCTTTTGTGACTCGCTCTCCATTTCAGGAAATTCGGGACCCTGCTAAAATTTATAGACTCCAGGGTTGTACATTGGTAGAAAACACAGGTAGATTTTTAACGAATAAAAATAAATGAACAGACTGACCTTCACAGTGAGTAGCTCCTGAAATTAATTATTCCATCGTGCTGCTATTTCATGCGAATGGTTAAAGCCGGGCTTCCGATCGATTGCAAAGTTATTTTAGACTTGTCACGTATTCGTGAATTAGTCGGAAACGGTGGCCGGTAAATATTTGCAATGCCTTAACTAGAAGTATTTTGGAGACTTTAATAATTGATACGAGCATCGGTGGTCAGTGGTGTGGACTGCTGCCCTCCGTCGGAGGTGCAGTTTCAAAACCGCCACGTACCAATGTATTTCGCTTTTTCGGTGAAGGAAAACATGGTGAGGAAACCTGCGCACGTCGGCGAGGAGATTCAAAGGTTGTGGCGTAAGTCAGTCAATCCGCACTGTGTCCGCGTGGACGATTGGGGCGTATACACCGTATACGGGTAGACTCGTGCCCCTCGGTGGGGACGTTTAAGGAGCTGAGATGATAATTTGAAAAGCTGGCGGCTTCCCACCAACTACAGTATAACTGAAATAATACTTCGCCGTTTGTATCAGAAAATGTAAGGTAAAGTAAACCCTTTGAACTATTTTGGAATGCAGTTATATTAAACAAATTGTTTGATACGGATATAAAAACATAATCACATGAAATTCAATCACATTAATACACATTTAATGTAAAAAATACATCAATTAAACAATAAAGTTCATATTATAAATAATTTGTTAAGTTACCAATAATAATAATATTTCACGTCACCAAAGTGGAACACAGAACACATATTTCGGTAGTTGAAAGTAAACACAAATTTTGTCTCCCAATTTATTTATATTTTAATTATAAAATAT
>PQWD01002047.1:12766-58687 GCA_019425675.1 Leucinodes orbonalis | reverse complement strand
CATCAAAATTATTTCTTAAGAATCTGTAATATGCAATATTTAGATAACATCTATCAATCAGTAAGAATAGATGTTTACAAAACAACAGTCGACACTGGTTAATAATTATATCGAATTAAAGGGATCAATTGAGATTCGATATTATACCAAATACTCCAATCCGATGCTTCGTTGAATATTCAAGACCCCTGCCGCTTTGATGACAATCAATCGCTAAATTGAACTTGTATTTTTAATGTACCGATCAACAATCTGTTTCAGTACAGCATTACATTTAATAACAATGTAAACTTAATTAGGGTTAATTTGGGTTTTGTTTACATTACAATGGTTTCACAAGATAATTTGATTTACAATTTGATTAACCTTTTAACGATAGGATTCCAGGTGGCAATAGAAAATTTATTGTTTTTGTTGGTAATATCTGCAGCGGTGTTAAATTACATAAATAAGTAAATTTACATGTACTTATTCTAATGCAATCTCCGTATTTAAGTAGCATAACACTATGTTTAGGTTGCTGGCGTAATCCAGTTGTAGGTTCGGATCAGGTAAATAAGTAGTAAAAAGTGACTTTGCATGAAAACAATCTAAATATATATTACCTCAAGTTGACTGACTGACTGACTAACAATGACCTATCAACCAAATAGCCCAAACCACTAGACGGATGGGCTGAAATGTAGCATACAGGTAGATAGTATGACATAGCCATCCCCTAAGTAAGGATTTTGAATTATTTTACCCAAAGGGAATAAAATGAAATAAATGAAGGGATTAAACTTTGTCGATGTTAAACTGATCGGATAAAAATATATAAATAAAAAAAGGATAAAATAGGGGATAGAAATATAACGCGAATTCTTAACGCGAGCGAAGCCGTGGGCAAATGATTGTTGATTATAAATTGTGTATTAAAGTAATGTGATTGCGAAGTAGGCACTCAATTTAGCCTATATACCCACTGCTGGGCACATGCCTTCCCGTACGGCCTTATGCGCATTAGTGGGTGTTAACGACAACCATCTAAATTGGATTAAATCCATTCAGTCAGAAGCACATACTTCCCATCGTAATTATCAATTCGGTATTTGCCACCATCAGTAAAAATACCAAACCTTAAATTTATAAAAGCGCACCTTATTATATATGTCGTTTCATTGATCACTTTTGTTTATTTGCAATATTGTATTTTTAAATACACTGAAACCAATAAATATAAGGTCAATTGATGATAGTGAGCAATGACGTCACATATCAATAATCCAATACAAAATATATGGAAACGTTCCTTTTTGACAGTTCATAAAAAGTGCGTCAACGATTAGTGTGAAATACCCAATAACAATTACCCACAACACTACAAACACACTCTCTACTTTTTGCCAGAAGGTATGGCACCTTATCACGCTATATAATTAATCATTATTACGTCGCGTGTTATTCTTCTTATTAATTATTACGAGAGTAATAAGTGGACCCTAATGGTCACTTAATCGTCATCGGTATCGATAGCTAGCTTCCGTCAAGCGTATAAACATACGTTACTGTTGTTTTATTACTTAATTCATCAATCGATACAGCTTTTGCGTGCAATGGTCTTTGCCCCGTTTAGTGGATTTTCGAGTTATGATTCTAACTCAAGCTTTCTTATCTTGTTGTACAAGTACGTTATACAAGCTGAACAGCTATTGAATATAGACTCAGTTAAAACCAGTTTAAGGTGATGCTTAATCGTCAATCTCGTCGATGTCGATTGACTAACTCAACTGACCTTTTCTGATTTGTAAAAAAAGTTTTATACAATTCCTATGTAATTATAATTTTAGCATCGGTGCCAGCCAATACACACTAGGCTCACGTGAAAGACTAAAACCTATAATACTTACCCTTTACGGGTAGGCTCGTGCCTCTCGGTGGAGACGTTTAATGAGTTTATGGTGATAATACTATGACATCTCGGAGTTAGTCTTATTATCGGGTGCACTTTTAATAACTTCATAAATTGTTATTAAAAGAATGCAATGATTCGACTTGTGATACTTCATAATATCGTGTGTATTCGATAATCAAAACGATATTTTGAAGTATTGAAATGTAATAAGGTCCATAATGAGCTTTCAAGATTCCATTTTGAACCCAGACAACATCCCAAATAACAAAAAAGGAGAAAAGTTTCAAAGTCATATCGCCGAGTCCGCAAAATATCAAAACATTACCGTGGTTGTTATTCTTTAGAGCTCCAATGCCGCCCATCTGTTTCCAAAACGTCCTAGTGCAATTTACGAGATGAACCACGTTTGTGAACTTTTAAAAAAAAATACGTAACCCTCTGGCCAATAGAAAGTAATGAGAACATTTTGTTTTTACTGATACTCTAATACTGTTATGACAAAAAGTAAACAAAAAAGATGATATCAAAATTTTGGCGTTGTTAACATGAAAGTTGAACGACAATTAAAATGGATATGGTCTGCCACTTGGCTGACGACAAGTATAACAATTATCGTTTTTGTTCAACAAACCGATATCCGCCATCGCGATTCACCTGAGGTTCGTTATAAATATCAAAATCAATTGCCGAATTCAAGCCATCATAGCAGATACACGCTCTAATAGCAATTCACATAGTAAATCGATCCTTGGTTTTTGTTGCCAACTGCTACCAGCCGATTAACGAATCCATCATCAATGGAGTGATGACATACTTTTCGAGCCAAAATTTATGTAAACACTCTTTCGCAATTGGAGAAATGTTAACTGTAAAAGTCACAGCTGAACGTTGTGAATCAGAAAAAACAAAATTTGGGACCAATGATGTAAAAAATTATAGATTCGTATATGGTCACAAAACAATCGAAAAAAGTGTTCCGAATGCAATGACAGCACATACACATATTTCGAATGAGCGACATTACCAAACAAAAGAGTACAACTGCACTCTCTTCGGCGGTTCGTTTTTGAGACTCGGATGGCGTATCAACCTTTATATATACAGAATATCATGTTTGGGACGGAATCTTATTACACTGTTAACTGTAAGCTTTCTTATAACTCATAACAATGAAAAATTCGCTAGTAACATACTACATTATTCAAAAGAGAAATAGGCAATGTAGCCTGGAATATTATCAAGGCACGTAACATAATGGCGTGTTACGTTGATCAAAACTTAGCATTCATAAATATGACGAAATGAAACCTAATTTGCCAGGCTGTTACTGAATATTAAACTTTACTATTGACTTGTGATTTAATTATTACGACCTTAATTTAAGGACGGCAAATACAACTAGGTTTTGTATTTCGCTTTAAGCTCTTTGTTGATTAATTATTTGAAACTTTCCGTTTTAATATTTTTTGTTGTGTCATACGATATCAAAAGTCATGGCCCATGAACCACGTATTATGTTCAAATCTTAAATTCAGTAAATATTTAGTAACAATGTATTAGTTGATGCGCAGATTATAACGCAGAATCTACAAAACCGTCATACGGCCTGTAGTCAGTATGGATCTGAGTGTTAAGATGTTAAGGAGAACGTTGAAAGACGATTGCATGCAAATGAAATGAGAATGTTGAGATGGATGTGTGGTGTCACGAGAATGGATAGGATACGAAATGAGTATACAAGTGGAAGCCTGAAAGTGGCACGAGTGACTGAGAAGTTGAGAGGAAATCGGTAAGCTTGGTATGGACATGTCATGAGGAGGAATGAATGGCACGTAACAAAGCGAGTGTTCAATCTGCATGTGGATGGATGCGTAAACAGAGGAAGGCCAAAGAAAAGATGGATGAATTGTGTAAAGATGGATATGAGTGTGAAGGAGGTTTGTGTGGATGACGCATCTGATAGAGATGAATGGAAGAAAAAGACATACTGCGCCGACCCCAAGAAATGAAATGGGATAAGGCAGGAGAATGATGAGATATATAGCGAATACAAAATTCAGCCCCTACTCTTCCTGCGAGTGCTGTAAGGGCGGCTAAACGGCAAACATTGGTAGCAGCATTATCAAATTGAACGTAATTTATGAAATGGTACTACTATTTCTAACTTGCCCCTGCCAAGCGTGGTCGTTATGGCTTCACTATCGTAAAGTAGGTCTTAACTCCAGCAGTGGAAAGTCATTTCAAAATTTTAACATGACTTTCCTTCTCACCATGCGGCCTTTAAATATTAAAACAAAGTTTATAACGATTAAACTTATAGCAAGCAATGGTCAGGTTACTGTGAATAGTCGCCTACATAATACATGCTGCCTTGGTTCACACTGCCACACTGTGGGTTCAATCTCTGCTAAGGACAAAATTTTGTATACAAATATATTCACTTAAAAATACATTTCGTTACAAAACGAACGTCGCGTTTTGTATTCACAAAAGAAACCATTTAAATAACATAAACTCTGTAATTTTTATAAGTATTATTATTCCTTTATACGAGTATAAAAATAAATTTTACCCAACTATGTCCTTTACATAGCTAGACTTCATCCTCGAATGCAATAAATAGACCGTCGAATTCCCGATATCGATGGGGCGCAATAAAAAAATTCTTCACTCACAATACTCTGAACGCCTATAAATATTTGTGGTACTAAAACAATAGTGCCAACAAAAAATAAACGAGAATAAAATGTCGTAAGCAAGCGCCCTATTGGATGGATGTAGAAAGCCTCTTGTATGTTTTAGAACCTTGGTTTAGATAAATAATTTTATGGAGAATAAATAAATAATATATAAATATCCACTGATGCTCCCACACAGCTCACTCTAGCCCCATATTAAGCAAGAAAATTGTAGTTAGAGCAATAAACAACTGATAAACATACTTATATACATATTTTTTTATAAATACATACATTTTCTATATAGAAACACCCTGACCATTACAAACAGACATGTTTATGCACACAAATGTTTGTACTGCCCGGGAACGAACCCGTATACTAAACGGTCTGGGTGTTTCTACGTATATGTATGTAGGTATGTTTATCAGTTGTTTAGTACCCTAACTACAGGTTTCTCGCTTAATGTGGGGCTAGATGGCGCTGTTTAAGTGTCAGTGGATATTTATTTTATTTCATTAATTAAACGCGTGTTTACTTGTCTTCATTCATAGCATTTGTAGTGCTGTTTTTGACTCAGAACTATGTCTCCAAACACTACATATAACGCAAAGCAATGATCTATAGCCATATTATTCTTTTGTGTTTTCTCTTCCCCACAAAGGTAACGCGCCAATAACGAGATTTCATTGTAACATTGCGATGTTTCGCCGAAGGAATGGGCGCGAGGAAATGAGATATGTGGGCTGAGGGGTAAATCGTGATGTTGCTGATACGTTATGCCACGTACGAGCGCCGAATAATGTACCGAACTTCAAAGAATGCGTGAAACTTGATAAAATGGCAAATTTTGGTTTTCATGAGAAAAGTTCGCTCAAACCAAAGTGGGAAATTCGTACTGATTTTAGAGTATGATGAACTTCAATCTCTGCAGGCACATGCCTTTTCATATGGCAAAGCACGAAAAAATCATCTTTCGATAATATTAGACATCAACGGCTTAACGTGTTTACCAAAACATAGAGGACTCGAAATTATTTTTAACGGAATCCATTCGATGACCCACCATTCCGATATTTGTATGACTTGTGAACGTAGTAGATAGTACGCCATCGAGTTCTTAAATACACGCTAAACTTTTGAGAATGGTTACCAATGATTTATGGGTTCCAGTGGCAGAGGGCTGGTTACGTTTATCGCAGGACTGATGGCCGTCCAAACAGACGAGTTCTTGAGTGGAGACCACGTCTTGTCCATCGTAGCATATAACGTCCTCCAGCGACTTTTGGATTGGTCGCTGGTGAAAGGGGAAGGTGAAAGCGTAACACTGAATATCTGGTGACAAATAGGGGAGCTCTATGTCCACCACTAGACTGTCATAGGTAAAAAAGAGAGAGTGAGAGTACATATTATTATAAAAAAACTCTTAAGCATCTAACAGTCCCGTGCTTGATCGTTTAAGGACAGACACCAAAGTAAAATAAGGTTCAGTTTTTATTTGATCTTAAATTTCAAAACCAAAATTATAAAAATATCATGTAAATGACTCGTGAGCTTTCGCTTAAACATTTGCGTTATAAGAAAATGCCGGCATAGCTTTATAAATAATGCAACAGAAAAAACAGTACCATCTCCGAGATTTTGCTTTTTCATATGAGCTTCATATGTAATACCATTTCTTTTTATATGAACTTAATTCAGCCAGGTTTTTATCTTTATTGAAATACATTCCAAGTTGAATGTGAAGGCTTGCACCTATTAAATTCTCATATTATTAACAACTATTTTTGAATAGTTTATGACAAGTAGTTTAAATAGCATAAGTCTGTATTATGCATCAATCAAATAAAAGAGCGTCGTTAGCTCATTGGTGTCAACCACAGACATCAGAATATACATTAGACTGGACAAGCCGCCAAGTTTGTAGCAGTCCCAGTGTCGCAATTCTTTTCGGTTCTTACCTGTGAAAGTTATTATATTTCTTAGTAAATTTACTGATTCGTTGCGATGATGGTATGTTACAATTGCACAGGATGGCATTTTGGCAAAAACGTAATTTCTTCTAATATTCGTGCGTCTTGACTCGTCTCACAGAGCGTAAAGGTAGCCAGTGTATGCTCGTTGAGCTTATAGTTGTCGCACTTTAAACGCGGCTTGCCCCATCTCCTGTATTGGAAATCTGTGGTGTGAACTGTGCCTTACAATCTGGAGGACGCAGCATTAAATCCTACGTATAAATGTATTTTTTAACTATCGAAATTATATATGTACGTTATTCAACGCTCTTACGCTGAAGGAAAACATCGTGAGGAAACCTGCGTACGCCTGCGAAGAAAGGAAAGGATGATGATGATGAGGACTCAAATAAGTTAAATATTTTTGATTAGCTGGGAAACATTTTATTTTGTTGTAAAATAATTTTTTAGCAACCGTACACATGGAATAATGTATCACTATGTGTCTTTAACTTCCATAATTCAATGACTATGTGACTTGAATGACTCTCCAATTTTGCACCATTTCATAAAAAGAAACAAATGCCACCCAACTAAGTCACACATGCATTAATGTGTCATGTTCATTAATTTGCCATAATTCCATGCGTATGTCGGCGATTTCACTCCGACACATGAACCGCACATTACTTGGCTACGAGCACTCGACGATCGCGTTCAACCAATTTACTGTAAGCAACGCCAATATCACGCACTAAACGTCCGCCAATTTGCTACGGTAAGGGTTGTTCTATGCTGTAAAACATTAGGTTTATGACACAACGGAATTTAAATAGATATGTCACATCAAATATGTTCATTGTGTTTTGACGGACACATTTATTCATAATTATGGAGTCATTTGAATGCAGTGTTTTTGGGATAGTCCATTAACGACCCGAGAAAATATAGGTGTATAGTGCGTTTCACATAATAGTACTTTTTATAGTAGTACCTATGTTGACACCACCTCATTGGTAGGGTTTGATAAGACGATCCCGTGGGTTTGTTTATTTATTCAGTTTTATTTTCACCGCTTCTCAAAGTTTTGGGCATGATCTCAGTCGAAAATAAAACTAAACAAACAAAACGTAGGTCCCGTAGGGGAGCGTCTTATCGTACCAATGACATTTACAGACAAGGCGCCAACATAACGGCATATGTATTTATTATATGAAACGCACTATAAAGTCTACATCTGTCGTCTCAGGTAACGTGACTGGGGCAATGACTACCTGTCATGATCAGGTGCATCACCTACCACCAGGTGAGCGCAATGACCGTCTCGTTCACAATGTCATCATTCCAAATTTCCATCGTGTACAGATCTCGCCAAACTTTATGGCCCCTCTGAATATAGTCTCAAGTGCTTACTCCGTAGGTACAGCCAGGGACGTAATTACTAGAATGTATGAATTTTGTAAACTGCGCATAGTCTCGTGCGAAGTTCAGAGCAGCCAAAAGTTTGGCGAGACCTATACGTGAATCATTTCTGATGTGCATGAGAAATTGTCATCTATCATTTTGTTATTGCGTTTAATGTAGGTACACATTTATTTTGAAACAGCTATTCCATACGGTATAAGATATTTTCCTTCGCTTTTTTAATATTAATGTGAAATTAACCTAATATTTGGCAATAACACTGTGCAGTAACTATTTTACTCATATAATTATGCTCGTGTTTATAGGTTGCATGCCTGTGAACATTGCCTTAGCAATAATTAACACGTAGCACCATGACTGCCTCTCAGATCGTGCAGAGCCTGTCGGCACTCAACTGGAATGTTATCAAACAGATTTTGCCCAACATCTCGTAGGCTCTATTAAGCAATATGTTATTGACGTTACGTACAAAATAGTTCATACATTTAGGTGTCATGGCAAACATTTAATGAGTACAGAAGTGTTTGAAATGTTGATTGGATGGATTGGTGTGGACTGTGCAGTACAAGACATACTATGTCGATATGTTAAAGTATAAAACCCATAAACTCTTAAATTCCACGTGGGTTGCGATATCCTTTCATCAGGAAGAGGCCTTAGTTCAGCAGTGGACGTCGAAAGGTAGAAATGTTGATGATTATTGAATTTAAAAAGAAAAACATAAACAAGTGCATAACTTATTTGTTGTCAAGAATCAACTCTCTCTGCATATTAAAAAGACACCTAAAGCTTATCTGGTTCTTTTAATAAGAATATACTACTACTTTTATGAATTCTCTCAACTCAATTCAGAGGACAGGCTTTTTCACTGAGAATTAGATGAGGCCGTAAACCAGCAAGTAAAACCCTAAATCGGATTGGTACCACATTTGCGATATCTTTCCTAGAAGGTCCTTTGATAGAACTGGAGTGATAATATATTTATGGTCAGCCTCTTGGTGATCATCATCAGCTCATAAAACGTCCCCACCAAGGAGCAAGAGCCTACCCGTACAGGGCGATTAGGCCTTAGTCGTCCACGCGGGCCCAGTGCGGGTTGGACGACTTCACTCAAAACCTTTGAATCACTTCGCAGGCGTGCGTAGGTTTCCTCACGAAGTTTTCCTTTAGCGTAAGAGCGTCGGATAACGTACATATATTTTCGGAAATTCGAAAACACATTGGTACGTAGCGGAATTTGAACCTCAGCCCTTCCGGTAGGAGGGCAACAGTTCACACCATTAAGCTACTGACGCTCTCATCCTTCTGGTGATTAGTTTATAATTTATCTGTTGTTTCCATGTTGCGAAAGAAAAAACAACATTAGTGCTCCTGAACTGAGCTTAAGAACACCCTTGTTAATGAATATCTAGCAAGCTCGATGATCAAAAGGTTCCAAGTTTCGGTTCAAGTCACTCGAATACCAACTTGAGTAATTTGAAACGTAGGCTTCACTTAACTCTTGGAGCTTGTGTTCAACTACGTGTAACATAATTTGACAACATGTTGAAACGGTTTGTTTATGATACTAAAGGGGTCCTTGAGTGTACGTATGCCTAGGACATTTCACTTTCTTTGAAACGATAGGCTTGCACTTAACATTTAACTCTCTTATACGGGTAGGTACTATTTTTGGAACATGAACTACAGCAATATGTCTCTAATGAAATAGACAAATTGGATTAAGGATAGTTCTAAAAATAAATGTAAGTCAATAATCAAACTTCGTTTTTCTTTTATACATAACGTTAATATTTTTTACTATAACTAGCTGTGCCCCGCGGTATTTCACGGGGTATAAGATTATCTTGTAGTAAAGATAACTTAAAACAGCTTTGATATTTACTTTTTAACCTAAAATAACAGTCCCTATCCTATCTAACTATTGCCAAATCTATCCAGCCATTGCAGAGATTATCCGGAACAAGCAGACAAACAAAAAATATTTTGACGTATGTGCCATAATGTTCATGCATGGACAAAACAATTTTATTTCAATATAACAGACAGTCCAATTTTGTTTCCCCATCAGCTCATTAAACGCCTCACCGAGGGGCACGAGCCTAACGTATAGGGTGATTAGGCCTTAGTCCTCACGCTTGTCCAGTGCTAGTTGGACGACTTCACACACAACCTTTGAATCTCTAAGCAGGCGTGCGCAGGTTTCCTCACGATGTTTTCCTTCACCGTAAGAGCTCGGATAACGTACATGTCATTTCAAAATTCGAAAACACATTGGTATTTGAACTCAGCCCATCTGGTAGGAGGCAACAGTCCACACCATTGACCGACGCTCTTTAAATCCACTGCACATAGTAGAATGTAATATAGATTTTTTTTATGAAAGTACCTATCCACTTCAAATACCTACTACCTCTTAGAAAATTCAAAACTTGGATCTGAAAGCATTTCATCATAAAATGGGTTTTCAATTTAAGGCGTCGAATACAGAGTTCCAATTGTATTAACCCAAATTAATTAAATTTATGAAAATGTACTACTTACATTTCAGTGCCAAACCCGTTAAATTTGTAATAAAACGAATTTATGGCTGAATTAATTCTTTAGATACCTCAACACAAATAATGTCTGAAAATTATTTTAATGTCACTTCTCGATATTTAATGATACGAGTTGCTTTTCCTATCGAAAATCAAAAATTTGTAGTTTTCACATGAATTGAATGCAGTTTGTTTTCAAACTTTGATGATTTATTGAATTCTGTGTTTAACTGTTTTTTATTGGAAATTACAAATAGAACCCTCATCTTCGATTCAAGATCTTTCATAAACTCAACACATCCATCAAAAGCCACGCACCAACTATAATAATACAAGAAAACAAAAACTTACCAAGAAATACGCAAAGGAGTAAAAATAAATAATGGCGATATAAAAACCAAAGCATAAAATAATGCAGTTTATTTATTGCACTGTACCTAACTCTATTAGAAATGAAATTACTTAGGTCGTCGAACTTATGGAAATTCGTATACCTACTACCAAAGTACAACAAAGACTACAGAGCTATCAATATATGAAAAAAAGGTGTTCAAACACCTGCTATGTCACATGTTCATTATAAAGAAGTTACACATGAAGAACGTTTCATCTTATCGAGTAGGACCGATAAACAATCAAATGATCCGATTCATTCATTTCAATCAATTATACATTTGACCTGATTACTTTTGACGTAGAAATAAGTCACTATATTTTTAGTGTTACCAAGTGTACAGGACGGTCAGGACTCTCACCTGATGGTAAGTGATATACCTGACCATGACAGAGCGGCATTGATTGAGACCAACAACTATAAACAGTTAAAGCACATAATCAAATTTTTTTAACAGGTATGTCCGTTCGAAATGTCATAAAAACTATTTAATAATCAATCAATGTTAGCATCGTCATGACAGCCTCAAATTTCTACTGCTGAATGAAACTTGAATGAACTTGAACTTACACAAGTAAACATACCTATACGTAAAACATAACTAATAAATAAGGAAAGGTAACCAACGCAATTAACCATGTACATAGCGTTATAGAGTCAAATACGCATAATACCATAAAATCGTTGGAGAAGACGACTTGGGAAGGTGGTTGGTGAATACTGGATTAGAAACGCGAAGGTCTAGTAGAAAGTACTGCGATAGGTTGAAGAGATCATTATCCTCCAATGAATAAAATATCACAGTGACAAGTGCTATATCAAATTACAAGCGACCCTTGTATTGATTTGATCGACAATGTCAGATACTCGATACGGCATATTTCAAAAAATATCCTTTTACACGATCTTCGGTTCCGTGTGCTTTACAATATCACACAAGTCGGTGGAAGTGATGTGGAGAGATTATTATGTGGAATAGGCGTGACGTGCTCACCATGATAAGTATAGGGTGCTATTTTCACCTAGTATTTATTACAGATAGCTGTGACTTTTGTAGGTCACATGACTTATATTTAGTGTTTCTGAAGAGTGGTAGCCTAAGCGTGTTGTTTGCTGGAACGTGGTATCAAATCCCACCACAAAGTGAATTACTTTTTTATTTATTTCGTACAAAGGTTGACAACTTAAAAGTAACAAAAAGGAACAATAAGTACAGGTAGGCTTATCTCTAAAAAGAGATTTCTTCCAGCAGACCAAATAATATAAAAGAAAACTAAAATGAGAACGGTAGACGAAAGCAACCATGCACAATATACACTAATACTAACACATGAGATTAAGATATACATATAAGTACATGTACACACATATAATAAATATACTAATATATATGAATATATTATATACGTAAATACCAATACATATACACAATACAATCAAATATATAACATACTACTACAATACGAATTACATATAAAATATATATGTGTGTAATCCAACAACATACTGTGTGCGTATTCTATGTGCTGAATCACCTAATTAACTGAAACAAAGAACCTGATTTAGGAACCTATTTTTTGGGTTCAACATTAAATGCAAAATCAGTTCATGTAATAATACGTCTTTGACAATTTCAATTTCAACTTAAACATTCCTTTCATAACATTCGGTAAACTTAGATAACTTAATACAATAAAACTCGAACTCAAACCTTAAGTTTCATAACTCCCTACCCAATTCATATTTAAACGGTGCTAAAAGGGGCCCAGCAATTACTATCATTCTAGGCATTAAGAATTCACGACAGTTTCCGGGCGGTACGTATACTATACACGTGTTGGCATTTACTCTGTGAACTAAATAACTAACAGCCCTTATGGCTTCCAGCTTAATATTAGAACACAGAAAGGGGACTTTACCCTAACCAGCAAAGTTAGAGGTACGACGTCAAGTACTTAAGATTATTATCGTATCAGCATGGGGGTCAAAATTCAAAAATATTAGAAAAAGTTTTATTATAATCCGTAATCAAGTAAAGTACTTACCATACGTACCTTAAGTGTCTAAGATCCTTTTCGAGATCGAGTACAGTGTGTTTGAAATGAGGCACCACGCGTGAAGGTTTTCTTTTAGAAATTTAATTCGTCCTACAATTATTTTCAGACTGATACTAATTCATTTTCATTTCATTTTCATTTCTTTCACATAATAACTCAAAGCACAACGCTTGTAATTATTATTTATGTATAATTATTAGCATTTAAGCATTTAACTTCAAAATGCAAAATACAAGTAGGCTTATACAATAAAGCAATTCAAAAATAATTAAGCTAAAATATAAAATCAAAAATGACGAATGAACGTATTTTTTTCATAGTCTCGGCCGGTTAATGTAATGAAGAAAAATTCGTAACGTTGCTAGCCTCAAAATGAGTTTGGGTTATTTGCCAACAAAAAGTAAATTATTAGAATGGCTGACGAAATCATAAACTGCTGTCTGCGTTTATTTTATTAGTTTACTTTAGTAGACAACAATTCTGTCGCCTAATATTTATTTTAATTATAGTTATATTAATTTATTTTTACTTCTACGAGTACTAAGTATTCTGAGTGTTCACGGTATCACAATTATTTAAATAAGCTATTGCTGTTGTGTTTACATGAAGCTTCATTCTTAACAGGCCAAAACCATGGGATCATCTTTTTTATTATTGAAAGGATCACATTTATGGTTTCAGTCTCGCCAGGTGGTAAACGATAACTAGGTCGTTGGTGGTACACATTTATCCAGAAAAGTACTTTTAACTTTGCCCTTGATGATACCGAGATTCATACAGAAATACAGGCGCAAGTAAGGCATTCCACTCCCTTTTTAGACTAAAAAAATGCAGGTAAGAGAAAGAGGATGATCTCGGAGAACACACACAAATAAAAGAGAAAGTCAACGTCATTGCGTACAATCAGTTAAGAATACCTTACTGAAGGATTTATAGACGTCGCTTTAATGCCACGCGCATGGTTTATTTATGTAAAGTACAAAATATATAGCTGCAAAGCATTTTCAGTCGTGTTTTCTTTGCAATAAAATCGCATTTGGTTTCTTACCCTCATACATCTTAGACGAAATCATAAGCGAAAGCATTTTATTAATATTATTGCAGCTTATGAGCTCAATAGGCCTTAATCTCATAAACTTTCCGGAGACATAATCCAATTTCTAACGGTTTCGCGATAGTTCCATACAGTTATTATCTGGTGAGTTCGAATTGGTTCACCTTATAGTCGTTCGCAATGAGGGAATGTTATAAAAATATTTCTTGTATGAAATTATTTTGCAGGAGTTACTACGGAAATATACTGCAAATTGCTACTATTGTATTTAGATTATTCTGTAAAGGAGTAAGAGTTCCCAAACTCTACATACTATAACGTCTTCCATGGTCCCAAACCTCAAATGTTTTTAGTGTATCTTGCTAACCATCGATGATTTATTAACCTCTGTCACAGAAGTTGTTATTGATGAAGGCTGTTTGGCAACGCATTTGTGTAATTTCTGCACTTGCAAAAAAACGGTGGGGGCAGGTTCTATAAATATCGTTTTATTTTCATCTTATTGAGCAATCTTTTTAAAAGATACATTCAGATGGTGCTTTTTTGCCATAATTGAACAGGACAGTCGGTGCGCTCACCTCGTCAGTGTTATGCCTTACTTTGACAGAAGCAATGTCGAAATAATTCATGATTTCCGTCAACACTTTATCTTAAAAAAAATCTAAACGGTCTCGGTAAGTGCCAAGTTTAGACGCCCTATAGCCTGTAAAAGTTCGCATAGGAAAGAAAATTTTCCGATCAACGTACTGGTAATGCTTGAAGATATACGTTAAACAAGCCGTATAAACAGATACCGTCTTAATATTCCATAAATTCCCAAACAAACACAGTATAACATGCACAAAAATTCCATTAGTTTAGGTAAACGATCTCATAACAGGCGTAATATCCGAACCCTTCCCTAGTAATCCCGGCTTAGAATCGCGCACTCGTAACGCCCTTGCAGTCACGTTCGGATAGTTCCGGAGCTATAACTAAATTATTATAATGTTGCGAAAGGTCGCTGGTGGAAGCTGGATGAGAAAAGCGGAGGACCGGGATATCTGGCGCAAAATGGGGGAGGCATATGTCCAGCAGTGGACTGCGATAGGTTGAATAGTAAGGTAGTCGGAGGATATAATAGTTATTACATGTTATTGCAAGCAGGTATGGATATGAACATTTAAAGGAAATATAAGTGAAACAAATGTTTATTTACCTATGATTTTTATAACCATCATGAATCGACTGCAGTCAATGACTAGGAGATAAAGGTCTCTTCCATTTTATCACAATTTGCAAGCCTTTGGTCCATCGTTTCCAGAGGATATACTTTGCTTCATTTGCCAAGACGCGGTATCCACTCCAGGTCTACTACAACGACCATCGATCCTACGACAAACTTGACCAGCCACTGTTATGTCAAATTCATCTTCATTATCAGTAGCGTTAGTTTCCCCACAAATAACACTCATTTTAACCTGAAAGCACGTTCCATAGCCCTTTGAGTGACTTTAAATTTTTCAACTAATCCCGCAGTTAGTGTCCATGTCTCAGCTGCGTAATATATTAATAAGGGTAGGACGCATTGTTTAAAGACTTGCGTCTTTAAGCGAAAATGAAAAAGTAATTAATCATTCATATTTACATGTTAGTTATTGGAAACTTTTCCGGTTTGATAGCCCTTAATACCAATTTTATTTATTTATTTTAACATTATGTAACATGAAATTATTCGATTCAACCTGCAATGTCCTAGCCAAACTGGAAACAATTGGAGGGTGATTATTTGCTCATAAAACTATCAGTGTATCAGTTTATTGGCAGAAGTTTTCGTTAAAGTCTAGTATACAATTCTTCTTAGTTTCGTATAACCACATCACTCAGGATATCTATTCAACTTTAATAACTGGGATTTAGTTTATTTGCTCTAGTAAGCGTGAGTTTACAACTTCAGATTGAGTAATTTCCGAGTAGATGTTTTTTAATAAAGGTTTAATAACGTTCATATTGTTTTTGTTTAAAAAGCTTTAGTTTCAAATAAATATATTTGATCTGACTTCAACCAGCCAGCTATAGACTAGTTGTGGATGGTCATATTGTATTAGAAAGAAAGAAGAAAGAAAAATCATTTATTGACCGTACATCAAACAAATTACACAAAAAAGTAGTACGTAACAGAGAACAAATAAAAGAGCAACAATTTTAAACAATACAAACACAGAACGATTGGAAAAAGACAAAATGATACGGTCAAAAGGTCCCGCCTCAGCATAAGCTGCTGCACCGCCAAGCGCTGCAGCAACACTGTTATTCTGACGAGACCTCCCGAGATGACGTCACAAAATATTTAAATAGAATAATGTAAAATTGATAACAATATATATATATATATATATATATATATATATATATATATATATATATATATATATATATATTAATAAATATACTTATTAAAATGCGATTAATGAAATATCAAAACAGAAATAAAAATAAAACAGACTAAAGCGGTGTAGCCGAACGCTTTAAACAGTTCGAACTGTCAAATTGACAGTTACCCTTTGTATATGTTTGACATAACATTTTACTTTGTCTGTTTATTGGAAAACTCGCCAAAAGCCATGAATCCAGAAACAAGAAAACATTAACTGTTGACTCACAATTTTAGTAATTTTATCCATTAATCAAAACATGTTTACGAAAAATTATTGCTACTTAAATATAAAATTATACATTAACTAGTAATTTATACATTTCTGGGGGTACAAGGAAAACATCAATACAGGATATAATTTACTAATATAGCAGGAAGGTTTACAGCATATAAGAAACCAATACGTTACCAATATACAAATAGCATTAACCTAATGAAAAATATACTTTGACGAGGACATTATCACTCTGCTTTCTGACATAAAACAACACTATTTAGATACTATGGTACCGTCACCTCGTGTCTCATTTATTAACTTAATGAAGTGTAACGAGTTCATTTTTTTTTATTTTATTTAAAAAAATAATGTTTATATAAAGGAAAATAAAGTTTATTTTATAGGCAAACCGAAAACGTTAAAAGTGTTTCAGTAAAAAATTAAATCTCTCCTTCGCCCGACTCTAGGCTACCGCCCGAGAAGTTATATAACGCCTCTAGGGAAATGAAATATCTTTGTATTTTTCATCTGCTTGTGGGCTTCATAAATTCTTGACATTTATTATTATAACTGGCTCAGTGGTCTAGTTGCATGAGCGTTGAGTATAAATCGCTGCTTGAAACGGGATCATGGGTTTGAGTCTCGCACTCTCCCAGGGAATGCACACTGTCATAGTTAAAATCATGGTGCAACTTTTCCGAATTTTTTGAATCACCTGCTTGTCTGTAAAGGTTTGGTAATCACATAAAGGCCTGATGCAGTCAGTTTCAAAGATCAGATTGTTCATTCATTTGAATATTATACTCGAAAAATGAAGAATACGTTAGTGTTTGAAATCTGTATGAGTATGTTATATATATGTTATATGGAAGAAAAAAAAAAAATAACATTGTTCCTGTTATCAATTTAGTTTTAAAATTCAACTTATTTTTTTTGTTAGTAACTTTATCGATTAAATAAAAAACAAATAATATTTAAAAACTTCGTATATTTATTTAGAATAGGTCTTAATTTGAATCTTTGTTATGGTATTACATTATCTTATTTATTCGTAGTCGAGTTCGTAGTCATTAAACTTTGAGTGTGATTACAGTGTTTTTTTTATTAAATTGGTATGATACAAACTTATTTATAAATGTTCTACCTACTTTTTGCTTATGTAAGTCTTCCATACAATATAATAAATTATGAATTTCAAGAAAAATTGTAACGACCTTGCGCGATAACGTTTGAGGTATATATATGTGCATCCTGATTTTAATTACTAAAGTTTTCAAACGCTTTTAAAAACTTCTTATTTGGAAATTCCAGCACTCAAAAGTTATGTACGGTTAAAGGTAAACCCTCAGTCGTGAATATTTTGTGTGAATCATTTTCAAAGTAGCTTTTAATTTATAGCGGTTGTTGTGGTACATTTAAGATTTTGCATTCGCACATCACATTACGAAACACGTTACATGAACAACGTACAACTTATCGCTATTTTTGTTTCCGTTTTAATCCAAAAAAAAAAACATAATTTTTGACTTCTTGGAAACTTAAACGTAACTTAACTTAAACGTACCGATGTTTTTGGGTTAAAAATTTAACTTTATACTTTGTGTTATATGTGGAAACTTTTAATTGGCCTTCAATATTTATATTTATTATGTGTCTAAAATAACATTAGCTGTAAGTTTTCCTAAAATGTAAAAAATAAAATAAAATAAAACTTCAAAAATTATAATTCAATCAATCAATCAATCAGCCCACCATCGTCCACTGCTGAACATAGGCCTCCCCCAATGAGCGCCAACTATCCCGGTCCTGAGCAGCCTGCATCCAACTTCCACCAGCCACCCTCCTCAAATCGTCGGCCCAACGGGCAGCCGGACGTCCCACACTGCGCCTGCCTAAGCGAGGTCGCCACTCCAACACGTTTCGGCTCCATCGACCATCTGAACGTCTGGAGACATGACCGGCCCACTTTCAAAATTATAATAATATTTCCTTTAAATTATATTTCATAATGACGGTTCATTTAGTACGTTCATATTTTTGTTACTTAAATTATTATGATCATAAGAAAGCTTATATGCCTGTTTTATTCACTTTAACATTAACAAAGTACGACATAAACAGTCAAATATTAAATTGATATGAAACATTTTTGAAAGGGTAATAAGATTTCATGCACAAGTCACAAATAATAATTCACACTTGGGTGGGTATATGCTAATGAATATGTACGGGAACATTTAAATTGCAAATCACACTACGCCACCCTTGATTTTATACAAGAAAACGGTTGAAGTTAAGCAACTGAAGGCAACCTCGCCTTACAAAGCCAATGAACTATATCATTTAGCCAAAATGTAAGCGAAAAGATCCTCGACAACGCACGGATCACTATGCGAGATGCGAAATCTTATTACGGTTATGAAAGGCTTTCGAGTTTGAGAGAAGAGCGGATTGTTTACTTATTTAGAAGATGGTTGTAGTACAAAAATGTGAGATATTTGATATTTTCGAGCCTTAAGACAATCAGATTGAGGCATAATAAAGACGCGTTGATTATAAAAAACGAAAGGGAGACATGTTTTAGAGGCTGTATTCTATAGAAGTTACTCAGGTATGAAAATTTGCGAAGAACCACTAAATTCCGTGGCCATTTAAAAAATCTAACGGAAGTGGAGCATCAGGAAAATAATTATGTTTTTACCAATTAAAACTTTAGAGATCTTCGTTAAATGGTACGTTAAAAGTAAAAGATTATATAGTTATATTTGTTTAATTGTGGAACATTAGAATCATTAATCTCGGATATAACAACTTGAATTAAATGCTTCATTGTTCGGTTAGATGTCAAGGGAACTAACAGCGTTTATTGCTCTTCTAAGTAATTCGCAGTCAGCTAAATAGTAATTTGTAAATTAAATTTCATTGGAAGCGAAAGGAAGCGATGGCCCATCTATTCATCTCATGGGTGTTGTTACAGCAATATCAATTTGTAGTCGGTGCTTTACAAACGAGATGCTCGTGTAATAAGAGAGATTCAAGTGGAACGTATCAAAATAAGTAATAATATCTTATTTCATGAGTGTTTAGCGGTATAGTAACTTGATAAGAAATACTTGTAATTTGGTGGTAACGTATACATTTTCATAAATACTTTTACCATACCATCACGAACCCGATGGAAAATGCCATCTTATGTGTTGGAGAGTACTGTGATCACCATACACCTTATCAGCGTGGTGAAATATGATATTTATCAAAACTTATGATGATATCCAATATCTGGCGCAAAAAGTGCAGGGCTTATGTCCAACACTGCACTGCCGTAGGATTAAGTTAACATTATCACTTGGAAAAGTGATAATCTATTCATTCAATTTGAATTTAAAATTATTTAAATGTATGTTAAAACACAATAAACAAAATACAAAACGAACAAAGCACTCAAAAATCTCAATAGGAGTTGTATTTTCAAAACTGTTTTACATGGAGTAGATGAGCAATTTGAAACCATGGATTTTATCAGACATATAATCGTCAAAACAGTAGTGAAAAAGTTTGAGGTGAAAAAGGAAGAAGTAGAAGAAGAAGGTGAAGGTTATAATATAAAAATAATTTATTGACCATAAATTATTTTTATATTCCAACCTATAACATTTGTAAAGACTGTTTAGTAGTTTGAGGTTCCTTTTTAAAAAGCAAGTAAACATAACATCAATTTTATCTCTACTTGTTCGCTACAGCGCATACCTCGTACCATGTACATTTAAGACCACCTCTTCCAGCAGCCAACATCTTCGGTAGGACAATTTGATTATACCACCGGCCCCCTGAGCCCGGATCTGAGTGCTCGAGCCAAGATACAGTGAAAGGGTTCCCCACATTATGACCTTTAGATTTTTGTACCGAAATATAGGTACAGCTATGAATTTTGGTACTCGTTTATATTTCAATTGGCATTTAGGTAAAAAATTCGAAGGTCGAGTATTTGTTTGCTTTGTCGAGAGAAATTCTGCGAATAAAGAAATAATAATTTTTTATTGTAATTAATAATGTTACATTATGAATAACAGCTAGAATTCGACAATATTTTAAAATTATTCCTCCTTCCAAAATTTGTTTACCCTCTAACTTTTGAAAATTCGGCAACACCCTCATAGCTTCTTTCGAATACTATTTCAAGGTGTGCTCTTTTGGCTACTAATGACATAAAAAACATAAGCAGATCTGTTTGGCATGAGCCCAAAGCTTTTTGCTGAGATTTCTGTATCCCTATCCTAAACACGAAAAGGAGCAATTTGTCCTTCTGAATTGATAATCGATTTCCCAACTCCCTCACCAATGAAGACCGGCAAACTTCTTTATCCGCGGTAAACAAAACGGCTAAACCAAACTGACGGCAAGTCGTGACCAAACTAACTTTAATCAGGGGATCGAACGGGGATACAGGTATTTGGACTTCAATAACAGTTGTTGGAAGTGAAGACAAGTAACGCCCCGGAATTTCAATAAGTTTTCATTTCGGCTAACTTTAGTGTCTTCAGACTGGAAACTCCCGCTTATTATTTGGGTTGACTTTGTGTGCCCTACATTACTGTTGCTATACAAAGTCTCTCTTTTCGACCTATCGCAGGTCCCTGCTGGACATAGGTCTCCTCAATTTCCCCCGGTACTACGCTTTTCTCATCCAGACTCCCGTGGACGCGGACTTCCTGTACTCTTCCATTCTCCAGAAGTTTTCCTTACGTTTCCCGAGCTGGTAGAGAGAAGGCCCTGCCTTTCTTGTTGTCAAATGCTTGTAATGTTTGATTACATATTATTGCTTGAGGACATTGCAATACATGACCAGGTTTTCATAATTCAGCCTGTAAAGTCCTAACCAAAGTGGGAAAAATCGCACAGTTTTTTTTTTCGAAGCAATTCGAACCCACGGTTTGAATCCCTGCGAGATTCAAACCCATGACTCCTGGAACATGCTGCTTCCTACACCAACACTGATTGCGCTTCACCACGGAGGCACCCATCGCTCCTCATTTACGCAAAATTAATGTCTGTGCCAAAAAACTTCCAGTCTAAAGTATTAGTATTATCTAATGCATAACGATCTGAACTTTTGTGCTACAGACAAAATAAAATAATAATTTATAACGTAAGTAATGAATATTTTCATTAGCGTCAGGTTGAAATAAGTTGTCTAGCTCTCACATTTACCTACTAAAAAGGGTAGAATATACTCTGAAAAAACAAGTTCTTGTTATAAATTATATTAACTATAAAAACCGGACTCGCGTACAAAGCAGCTTTAAATTGCTACATTTAATTTATGTATGAAAAGAAGCAAAAAGGTAAACAATCCATTAATCCGTCTCTAGCTGAAGTTTTTGTCTTTCAACGTGACCTTTGCTGGTGTTTTTATAAGGATGTGCTAGTTACAGCTTTAAGTTCCAATTGGACGCTATAAATCCGCCGTTGTTAACTGGACTTAAACCACAGATTTAATAATATATACTATACAGATGATGCATCCCATACTGCAAAAACGTGACCACCTACGGAAGCTATTTGAGGAAGCTATTTTTAACTCACTTAATTCTCACTAGATGCCACTAGGTCCGTGACTAGGTGCTTATAGCAAGATTCGCGTAGACAGATTAAACTGATATTTGAAAATCCGATAGGTGGCGTAAAAACACAGCTATTAATTAATCACAGTTCTAAATAAGGACGGCAACAGCGCATTTATTGTTTATTCTTACGGCGCGTGCGCTTTGACAGAGCGGCAACGTCGCGCGTTAGTGCGCTCTTCCGAATCCGATCCGACTAAAATGTAATTTCTCAAACCAAACATTTTGATAGGCATAGGTAGATAGGTATCTATGTATATTTGACGCGCGCGTCGTGCGTGGCGTGTGTAGTATTGTGCAAATTTAATTGCAATTAAGAATTGATTAATTGTGACGTTGCAATTAAACAATGAATTTATTGTTGATTGTGAACCAATAACAAATGAATTTCCAGGTTTTTTTATTAAACTTTTATTAAATAAAACTATTACTCATTATTATTTCAAAAATATATAATATTATATAGAATTGAGCAGTAAGCCGTTGGTTCCAGGTGGGGGTTATTAGAGGAGGCTCTTATTAATATTAATAAATATCCACTGATATACACACAGCGCCATCTTGCCGCAAGTTAAGCGTGAAGCCTGTATTATGTATGAGTTCTAAACATACTTATACACTTTTCTTGTAAATAATATAAAAGCCAGATATTTTGTGAACGAAAAGCATCTTATATGTAGGTATATAGCGCAAGAGCGGTCTTGAATGGAAGCCATCAACGGCGACGATATATTTATCAAAGGACAAAGGATACAAACATAAGGACTTAAGCGCCGTGCAGACGCGTCACTTACGCGTTTTTCAAAATACTTATTAGTGTTTTGAATCAATGGTCACTTATTCCACACTTGTAATGTTTTTTATGTTTTTTTATATTAGTTTTCGACACTATAAAATTGCGTTTTTAATTTGCTAAGGAACTGATATAATTTATTTTATCACTATCAATACCGGTGAACTGAATTTATTTTTGAAGACGGAAAGTAAAGGTAGGCTCTTCGTTCCAGCGTTAGGACGGTAACTTATTTATGCATATCAATATATATGCGATACTACATATTATGCAAAATAACAATGTTTAAAATTTTTGTCGGACTGTCAGTTTGTTCCGGGTAATCTGTGAAACGGCTTGTCGTATTTGGACGGGACTTTTTTGGCAGGTAGCTGATGTAATAAGGAAAAAGGGGCTGCTTTTGAACCGACTTAAAAAGGAGGTTACTCGATTCGACCTTGGAAAAAAACGGAACCCTTATAAATTCGTCAAGTCTGTCTGTCTGTCCGTCCGTATGTAATCCTTTTTTCTCCGAAATTATAAGAACTACACTATTCAAACTTTGTAGATATATGTATTCTGTGAACCGCTATAAGGTTTTTACAAGAAACTTGAAAAAATATTAATATATTTTGGGTTTCCATACAGTGAACTGAAAAAAATATTTTTTCATACAAAAAATACAGACTTCAAACTGAAAATCTACAGAGATATGTTTAGCCAATAGAAATGCTTAAATAATTCTTCATAATTTTATGTCGGTGCCAAACAAATACCTACCTATATTAAATTATAAAGCTGAAGAGTGCGTTTGGCTCCGAATCAAAATTATGAAAGAATTATTTAACCATTTCTATCTGGCTAAAATTTATTTTTAGTTTTAAATCGGTATTTTTTTCTCAAAGTTCAAAAAACGTAGCCAAGTCGTTTTTGTAGTTTAACGATAAATTTAAGCAGAAGCAAGTTTTAAGAAGTACAAAAAAAGTAAGAATAAAATTTAAAACTTTTAGTTGAGTTGCGTTTAGTTCGACCCATCTAAACATGCAATTTTATTTGATTGCACTGCATATTTCATGTTTTTATTATTCCCATTTACAATTCATAAGTAGTCTTTTTATCAGTGTAATGAACACACACACAAAAAAGCAATTTTTTATAAAAACATTATAATAGAAAAGCTGATTCAACACATCTAATAACACATTAACTGTGATAAAATTAAACGCAGTTTGCTCACTCAATGTACACGTGCAAGCGCCATCTATTAACTTTTTTTTTGTTGCTGCAACCGTGCTTTCGATAATTGTGGTGGTTCCTTTTACTGCCGTTACCGGTACTGTCGCAAATCTTTAAAAAACTTTTATTTATTAGTAAAAAATGTTTTTTATATGATTGTTGATTGAATTAAGGAAAATATTGATTTTAGGAATAATAATTATTTGATAATATTGCATTTTAAAGTGTAAGCAAGATAAACTGATACAAGTAACGCCATCTATCGAAACTTCGTAGGAAGCTCACGGACAATATTAGGCGATGGACCCCGTGACTTAAACTTAATAAAGATGGTTTGTTTATATGCCTCGTTCAGACGCACTTTTGAATTGTTTCTTATGATATTATATTGAGGATTAATCTTTTTCTTTTTTTTATTACATTATTACAAATATTTCAGTAAACTAAAAATTAATTATAATTTTCTTAAATGATATTATACAGTTTTTAGATAAGATATAAAATAAGTTATGATTTCGCAGCAATCATGTGGGATAATATGTCTATATGAGGTCGTCTGCATCTCAGCGTCTAGTATTTTTTATGTTATTGGGAGCAAACGAGCTATACAAACACCTGATGGTAATTGTTCACGGTGTCACTTATCATCAGATGAACCGTATGCTCGTTTGCCTTCTGCTTCATAAAAATAAATTCGCCTAGTGACAACGGTGACACCAGAAGTGCCACCGGTGTATTGCTTGCCTTTTATGAAGAAATACGCTCTAACGGGTACTTTGCCGTGTGGTCAATCTTCAAAGTCGAATTTCAAAAAAAAAAATTAACATGCTCTAATTTCTGCAACATCTGATCATATTTAGGTATTATCTTTATTTTAATATTAGTCTTTAAGGAGCGTCCGCTCCGCTTAAATAACGGTAAAACGAAGTCACGTTTGTTATAATAATTTTATGCTTTAATTCTGAGTAACCAGTTTGAGATAAACTAGTGTAAGTCAAAATATTGCTTTCGTTATTTGCAGCAACAACCATTCGACTACAAACACAGAATTATTTTACAAATAGATAGCATTGAAATTTTTACACTGATTTAACTAGATTCCAGGTGTTTATGCAATTAGTATTTGAATTCAAGTTCACTGCCAGTTAAATTTCAACATCCCAACATAAATCAAAGTTATAAGCCACGCCTTGACCCAGCAGTGCAAGTAATGGCTTTGTTTGGTCTTAATATTGAATATTTTAATTACTGTGAATCAACGGCAGTTTCCATCGAGTGCCTGACATTATAATTTAATTTACCAAAATGTTTATTATTTAAATGTGCACGATTTCTTTGAATAAAATAGTTAAGCAAAATATGGATGAACTTACAAATAATGTGAAAATGTTTTTTAATAAATATTTTATTCAATTTACAAGCCAAAAAAAGTCGAGCAATAAGGGTTTCACACAAATACTTGTACTGGAATCAAGTAATGAAGTCCTAATGCATTTTACGTAACAAAATCCTTGGTTTAATTATGATCAAATCATCCCAATGATTAATCATAAGGTAATAACGGGCGCAAAAATTGTTTGGCACCCTGTGTTTATCTTGAGTAAGATATTATTTAATATTTTTCATTTTAAATTAAATTTTTTACAAATATTGTTTAATTAAGGTCCTCGTGAAACAAGAGGAACTTCCTCAAAACATCTAACGATAAAAACCTGAGTTCATAGTCGAATGTTATTTGCATTTGATTTATTTATTTAATTTTGGATTTTGGGTAATATAAACAGATTTTTTTTATTTAAGCTTTTAAGGATAGGCCACGATCAAATATGTTACATAATCGGTTTTTTCCTTTGTGGAATAGAACCCTGAAGAATAATAGTATTTTCATTTTCTATTCAAATAGCTTTTCCACTAAAAAGCAATTGCGAAATTATTTACACAATTTCACTTACTGTACAAAAAATAAAGCACTTTAGCAAAGTACTCAAAGGTGTAATTACATTTTCGCTTAAACTATATCGTAAGTAGTTGTAAACAAAGAAAATACACATCATTAAATATATGGAAGTGACGTTAACAGCCCTTTGTTTCTTTGGTGACTATAAATTCAACTTAATTAAACATTTTGCTATGTCTGAGTTAGAAAAGTTGTGAAAATCAAATTTTCTGTTTATGTAGTTTTTTTTACAATAACATATTCGTCCGTTTCTCCAGTGCGATGTTAGATTTTATATTTTTGCTTTTAATTGTATGCTGCAAAGAATAATTTAATTAAAATTATTGGTTCACTTAAAGAGGAAGAACACATTTCATAAATACAGTACAATAGAGAAGCTGCTACTTTTCAAAAGTCGATTAGTATCTAATGTATTGAGCGGTGGCTCAATGGTGTAGACTGTCGCCTTCTACCGGGAGGGCTGAGGTTCAAATCCGACACGTACCAATGTGTTTTCGAATTTTCGAAAATATATGTGCGTTATCCGACGCTCTTACGGTGAAGGAAAAGATCGTGAGGAAACCTTCATGCACGCCTACGAAGAGATTCTAAGGTTGTGTGTGAAGTCGTCCAATCCGCACTGGGCCCGCGTGGACGACTAAGGCCTAATCACCCTATACGGGTAGGCTCGTGCCCCTCGGTGGGGACGTTTGATGAGCTGATGATGATCTAATGTATTACATCTTAAGGTGTTATAACATAATTATTCGAGTCAAATCAATGAATCGTACCACTGTACCAATGTTACTATAATAGCGATTTCTCCAATATTAAAAAAATACGTCTTTTGCTTTTGGCATACTTGTGTTCCGGGTTTTGTTCAATTTCACGGAACACCTACTGTCTTGCCCGAACTGTCCATCTTCGTGCGGTTTCCGGAGCCTCTGGATGGCAAATGAAAGGGCGATCAAAGTGGCCTAGTATTGGTCGCATTATATCTAACTAGTGAATCCATATCGACTCGATAAGAACAAAAAACCAGCAGGCCGACCGCGTTATTTAAAACGAACGTTTCGATTATATGGGGCAGTTACGATATCCTTCCGATCCTGTAATACTTGACATTTTCAATATTCCTTATTTTATTAAGGAAACCCTTTTAGATTTAGTTTAAATTTCGTCTGAACTAGCTGACAAATGATTTGCGCGATATGAAATTGACCAATAAGTTTATTCGGTCCAGTGTAGTTACGTTATAGCTGTCAAAATTTAGCGCGATCGGCCTGCAGGATACAAAATAAGTATCGCGCGGAATCCATATCACAATCAGTAAAACTGTAATAGCGATATCAACGACAATCTGATTCGATTCCACGTGTCCTGGTTTGCTTTGTCTCCGTGCAATCAGATCGAGCGGTGTCACAATACCGCACTCCAAACTCTCACCTCGGCCGTGACAGGGCTGGAGAGTCAAGCCGCATTGTTGTCCGGTCTGATGGACCGGCACAATTTAATGAATCTTCGAGGGGGAAAACCGACACGCGAAAGAATTTGCATTTTTAACGGGCTACGTGAGCGAATTTCAGGGTTATAGAGGCAACGGTATCGATCAGGAATTTGATGGAGATGCTTTACATTAAGAGAATGAAGAATTTTACGATTATGCAGACTAATAGAAAAAAAGAGTCATTTCTATAATTTTTATGATCTTTAAGACAAAATTAATTGTGGAAAGGATGATCTCAAATATCGACAACAGAACGAAAAGATTAAGTGCGTTGTTAGAGAGCTAACACGGCTAATGATTATCACTTAGGCACATTGGGTAAACAGTCTGCTTATTTGCCTTCCTATAAAATAAAGAATACTTTACGTTTATTTACTTAAGGACAGCCAACATAACAAACGATGATCACATTAACAATTTTTAAACATTTAAAATTTAAGATCATCTCTTGAGTCTCGTTTTAGAAAACGGGCCTCAGTCAAATATTTTAGATACCAATGTTTTCAAGTAAGTCACAATAGTGAATTAGTTATTCGCATAGTTTCGGTGTAACGTTTTTCGTGGTAGCGTGCATTCGTTGTTAAGTGATTCGTATTTCAATTTTTCGGCGTCACGTATCGCACATTGTGGATTATCGTCGAATATACAGTAAAACGTAGTTCTATACAGTTTTTATCGACTCTGCATCCACTTATAGCACATACTATTTTGTAAAGTTACTTTGTTTGCGAAGCAATAAATAACTCGATATTAGAATATCTTTTTGTAGTAAATCACAAAGGGTATGCCGAGGGAGCCATGTTGATAAATGAACGGATTCCTAAGATTTAGATATCTGATTTCCAGGCCTGTCTTATCGACCTCAGTAATTCAAGAACCATCTACAGAATAATTCATTTACGTGGTGAAAGGGTCGATGCTCAAGTCTAGATATTGTTTCGTGAAATAAAAGTGTTATACACTCTTGAATTTCGTAATGAGGGTGAATTAATATACCTAACGAAAATGCTCGGTATGAGAGACAAAACATATGGCGCCTTAGATAATAGGCGTAGGGTGACGTTGACTTCAACATTGTTCATAGATATATTAACAAGCATATGTTACACCTGATGGTAAGTGAGACCATGGACTTATGGTCACTAGTAGCTCCGTTCAAGCAACAAGCGCGTTTCTGACCTCTTAATAGGAACAGCGAAAAAAATAACAAAAAAATTCGATTTCAAACGAGAAATCAAAAAAAAGTTTAGGTAGGTAAAATAGAAACGGGTAAAAAATTCTTTTATAATTTAAAGTCGGTGCCAGAACTCTGTATGAATTTATCTATGTTTACTTAAAAATTATAAAGCTCAAAAGTTTGTTTGGAACTTGGCACAGCCATACTAATGATACTTGTAAATATTACTGTCGCATTTTGCGCCAGATTTACCTATCCTCTTCTTTATTAATCGAGCTTAGATCAGCGATCTTTCTGAAGTCGGGCGAACGTATGTGTAATAAAAAGCAAACATTAAAATGTCATCATCATCAGCTCATTAAATGGCCCCACCGAGGGGCACGAGCCTACCCGTATAGGGTAAACATTAAAATGTAAATCACAAATATACAATAAAGTTTACAAAATCTCCTTTAATGTAACCCTTATTAATTCCTCAACAGCAAACAGGTACGCCTTACCAGTTGATTGGAAATTGTACACAAATTACGATGCTTCTAATGTACGGTCTACGATAAATTCATAATAAACACTATAACGAAGGTGATAGCGTGCATAATTCCAGCGTTAATGCAATTACTGTGCTAATAAAGAGCCCATATTGCACGCCTACCGCACTGATTATTCGAGTAAAGTGCTAGTTTTTACGACCCAGGATTTCTTTATGATTAGATAACGAGAAGTATGTGGGCAAAGGTCAAGTGAAAAGCTTATTTATTGGATGACCCATATGGTGTAATGATCGAGCCGTCGCCTACTACACCAAGGGTTCCGGGTTTGATGCCCGGGCATTACAAACATTTGTATGCATGAACAAATCTGTTTGTAGTCTGGGTGTTTCTACGTATTATATGAATGTATTTACAAAAAAATGTGTATGTTTATCAGTTGTTTAGTACCCTAACTACAAGCTCCTCGCTTAATATAGGGCAAGGTGGCGCTGTGTGAAAGTCAGTGGAAATTTATTAATTTATGAAAAGTTTATTTTACAGGTGAAGTTCAGTCAAAGTCATTCTCATTAAATTGAGGCCTTAGTAAGGTCATTAGGAACCTCAAAAAAGCTGGCACAATAGCACTACCATGTAGTTAAAAACTTAAGTCAACCCTTAAAGTTAGTATAGTTACTAAATAGTAGTTGAGGACTGCGGGAACCCGGTATATTACAAATCTGTATCAATTCACGTCATAAAAACTATTTATGTTCGGGAAATAAAGAATTTAATTATTAAAATCAGTTTCTGCAAAAAGAAACAATAGGTATGGCTTTACCAATCAATCCGCATTGGGCCTGCGTGCGGGAAGGCCTGTCCCTGCATTGGGCCGTTAGGCTGATGATGATGATTAGGTATAGCTTTCCGAAATATCTATTTAATATTATCTTCTTATACAGTATTATAAAAAAACCTTCAACCTTCACCAGACGTGTACTATAATGAAATAAACTTCTCTACAGTTTTAGTGTTGTTTCTAAAAAGCGCTGTCGATCCATTTCGACGAATCGGCAGAATCTTGTTCGCTATTCGACTGGATGCATGTGTGTTAATGACACCTAAAACAGACCATGTCCTTAAGTTTCATTTTAGGTAAAGTTGCTTACCTTTCGTGGTAATGAGTAAGTAATCTAACGTCACACCATTTTGAGCCCGCAGCTGGATACGTTTGTGTACGACGCATTGCTCAAAGACTTTTGTCATCATTGCAACATTATTAACGTGAAATTTACGCTTAGATTATTAATCTTATGTGGAATATAATGGAAGCTTAAATTCATACACAATATGACCCAGTACGAACAATCCAAGCACAAACCACATGGCAGACGTCCAAATTTCACTGAATGATATCACGCTGTCGTGACGATTCTACTGCGCTGAATGTAGACAATGCAAAGCAGGCTGTGAACATCTGGCAGCTGTAAATCGGTGAATATGGTACGGCGAAATTTCCAATTGGAAATATTGTTACTGAAGTAACCAGTTTGTACCGGAAAGTTTATTCTTAAAAAGGTTATTTGTTGGCGCAATAATGATTACGGCGATCATTATTTGATATCGAAACAAATTTTGAACTAACTGCCGGTATTAATTTTGCCCATTATGTAGAAATTCAATAAATGCGGATAAACCTAAATGGATTTAGGTTTGTCCGCCATTGTTTAACCTATTGGGTTCAAATCAAAATGTATGATATAACTCTCGTATTTGCGCTCTCACAACTGACAAATTATAATTTCACACATATAGTACTACGAGTATATTAATAAGTCTTCGGCTTTAGTGTCACAATTTTAAACTCTATTTTCTCACTTGTATTCATAAACTTAAAGAATGTGAACATGAAACTTAATTGAGGATATGCTTTAGATTCTTTTTATTATATAATAATGAGGGCTTTGATTATGGCAAAATAAATGTCGTAGCTTAGTACTTATAGGCGTAAATTTAAATGTATTATTACAGAAAGATTGATTTTCTCATTATTTCAGATATAGAGAAAAAGGTTACAAGAAAGGTACATTAATGGGTTTTTCGCTATATTTTGTAAAAAAGCCATTCAATAGGTAATAATGGAGTCACCGATTTAATTTATCTTCTCGCAACTCAAATCCGCTACACTTATTTCTTCTTGGGCATAGATTACATAGCCACGTGGAACTCAAGAATGAAACCAAAACACAGTCCTAAAACTCAACCCAACTTTTATTCCCCAGTTAAAAGGATTGTTTAATCCTTAGAAATTTGGTAGGCTTTATCAACAAATTCACTGAAGATTCCCCCATTAGCGTTTTATTCATTATCTCACCAAATTGGGAACAACCATTTTTGTCTTTGTTTTATTAAGTTCCCTCCAAGTATTTCGTTTAGATTATGCCAAGAACATAAAAAAATTTGAAACTTCACGGAATAGCATTACGTTTAATGTGACAAATGTACGTTTTTATTCGCTCGACGACGGCAATTTAAGTGAGTTCGAGATCTGAAAGTATACTCGTAAGTAAATCGTTCTTATCAAAGTATCATTATCATTCTAACCTTATATGTGCACTGCTCAACGAAGGATTACTAATGATTTCTACGCAGTCCAATCTCTAGCAGTGGATCTATCTACCACTTTAACCAGATCATCATTCGATCTAGTTTGGATCGGCCTATGCATCTTTTCACGTTACGTGAACGCTACTCAAGGACAATTCCGCCCCTTCGGCCATTACATAATCCGTAGTAAATTATATAAACGCTATATGAAATAGGCGCAAGTAAAACCCGAAATTGTAAGAGCAGCAAGTTGATACGGCAGTGAAGATCTATAGTTTGGATCGCTTCGTGTCAAGGAACATAGAACGCAATCCAGTCCGATGAAACCAACTTGCGAAGGGTCGCTGGCGGAGGCTGGGCCGGTGGACAAGAATACCTGGCGCGAATTGTGAAATACTTATGTCCAAACTATGACAAATTAAAAAAAGAAAACCCAAAAAGTATTGGTTGTTTGCATGCAACCAAAACAGTACATTCATATCTCCAATTCTGAGGTGCTTATAGCAAACGACTTATGTAAAGTGGATAAATGTTCCTAGCATAATCACTTGATCTAATTGTTCAGTCGCTTACAATTCTAGTTTTTACATGAACAAAGAAATTAATAAAAACTAGTCTCATCCTACGTAATTTTATGCAACAGTATGTTTACAGTATTGAATTGGCATTTTATTTTTAACGCTTTCCGGTAATCAAGGAGCGCCCCGAACGTTCTCTCGGAAATTGATGTATTCTATCATATTTTAGCATTCCTCTGAGTCCCGGCTCTCTCTGCTACATAAATATATTTACGCCTTAAAATGTATGAATACACAAATTTTCATTACGTCTCGGAATTATATTTTGTAAGCGTGACATTTGCAAGTCATCCCTTATCCTATGTAAGTCTTATATTAATTTTGTTCGAATAATGTTATTTCCTAACCAAATGAGGCCAAAATTTTTATGGTGATGTTTCCTTTAGAAAGGTATCCCAAAATTTTTTACGGTATAATGTGCTGAGCGTGGGTGCTCATGGGCGTGGACTATTGTCTCCTGATCTGGAGGATGTAGGTTCAAATCCCGCCACGTACTAATAAGTCTTTTCGAAAATTATATGTACGTTTATCCTTACGGTGAAGGAAAACATCGTAAAGAAACCTGCGCACGCCTATGAAGAGATTCAAAGATTGTGCGCGAAGTCGGCCAATCCGGCCCGCGTGGCAGTGTTGCCAACCCCGAAACAAGATTCCTCGTACATAAACAGCTAAAATCTCGTACTTTGACTTTCGAACCTCGTAATCTAAAAAACGCTTTCATCATTAAAATACTAAATAGAATTAAAAAAATGCCAGCTTTTACTAAAACAAGGATCACTTTGTGTTAGAGACGATTAACACGGAGGACAAAATGTTTATTAATAGTCGTTTTCTCGGTTGACATAGCTACAGACAATGATCGCCTAAATGCGACCAATGGTTTTTGTGTGTAAAAGTTCATGTTCTGATGGATTTTACTAGTTTTTCATATGAAGCATGGTCACATTACAAAATCTCATACAAAATTGTACGAGGTTGAAAGTGTCCTCGTACCTCGAACGGAAGACCCCAAATCTCGTATTTGTACGAGGACCCTCGTACGTTTGGAAACCCTGCCGCGTCGACTACTAAGACCTCTACACCAGTTACGGGTAGGTTCGTGCCCCTCAGTGGGGACGTGTAATGAGCTGATGATGATGATAATGTACTCGTATTAGAGCCTAAGTGTTTATTTAATAATCTCAACAAAAAATTGCAATATATAAATAATTTAAAAATAAACAGTGAAAGTAGTTTAAACTGAATGTATATTAACTTAAAATACGTACTGAAACGAGTGGGACATTTCACAAAAAGTCCGTTTTGTAACCATAACGTACTAACTATATTGATTCCCATTACACAGTCTCGCATTAAATAAATAAACAACATGAGATGGCGACATTTAAATAACCTCGAATACTTTATATTTGCGAAACCAAATCAACATTAAACCGAGAAAAAGCTGTTCCAAGGTACGTGACGGGTGAACTGATGTGTTTTCCCTGCCGCGTAAAAACCTTCATTAGTGGGGTCACGTAGGCGCTACTGCTTCTAATGCACATGCTAATCAAAGCCAACATAACATACTGAGGTAAAAAAATTCATTGATTGAAAGAAATTATTTATTATTAGATCGGCGATGTGATGTGTGTCGTAATATTTTTTTATTTTACCAACTGTACAGGACGGTCAAAACGCTCCCTTGATAGCAAGTGATACACCTGACTTACAGAGCGACCTTGATGGAAACCACTGATAGACACTACAGTTCTTTTTCTCCATTAATACCGCACTACACCCGACACCCGACACAACAGATGTAAGGTCTCTTATACCCGGTAATTTTACTAGCTACAGTGCCCTCATTCCGAAACACAGAAGTGCAAACATTTCTATTTTACGGGACGATGTATGGCACTGCGTTGGTACGTACTTAGACGACTTAGTACTGAGTCTACCACCTAGTAGTAAGTTGGTTGTCGAAAGTTGATGAGTGATTGAAAGATATTATATCGAGTCCATCCGTGCTTGGGGAGACGCGTTAATCCGTTGATTCCGGCTATCTATCTTAGGATGATGGATAGGATGATCTTTAACAAAATAATCCACACTGTACACCCGTATTGGGTACTGCCTACTCATTGAAGACATATTTCGTGTAATGGTTGAAACGTCAGCTACTACATCAAGGGTTCTGGGTTCGATCCGATTGCGCTTCGCTGGGCTCGTCTTGGCGGGGGCATTACCGTGCCCCAGATTTAGTAAAGTTAGGTTTTTCAATCCCTTGGTCTTCAATTGTATGGATACTTCCGAAATCTATCGTTTGTTCAACAAATCCTATACACGTTATTGAACATAGCGTGTCGAGCGTCACTGTCAATTTTAGCTCTCTCAGGGGAACGAATCTACGAACACCCGAGGGCGCTATGATAGCCAATGGGAATAAAAACGGAGCCGGCTTTAGATAGCTCGACGGCATCAATTCCACTAAGTTAGTTGCGGTTATGACACTTTTAAAATCAAACTACGAATTTGGTACTCCGGCACAACATTGATGTTAATGGTTTTAAAATGGTGTTAACAATTGAAATATACCATAAAACAGAACGAATGAGTGCAAAATTATACTGTTGAGACACGATAACGATAACATGAGCATATTTAAAAATTAGCGGAATTGGTGGTCTGGGGGATTATCGCAATCTCTTAAAACAGTATTAGTATAAACATAAGAAGTCTCACTGATATTGAGACTGCAAGACTTGTGTATTTTAGCTATTTTCACAGCGTGATGTCTTATGGTCTACTTTTGTCATCTATGTACACAAAAAATTTACATGTATTTTCAAAAAAGTCAGATAATCATAGTTTGAACACTAGGAACAAACACAAACTTGCCGTTCCAAATCTCAGATTGCATAAGGTCGGGAACTCATTTGTGGGATTAAGCATAAAAATATTTAATAAGCTACCACAAAATGTAATTGATTTACCCCTGCATAAGTTTAAGTCACATATAAAGTCGATTTTAATAAAAAAAAGCTTACTATAGTATTGAAGATTATATAAATGATAAAAACTCATGGACATGTTGATTTCCACGCCTGCACTACTTTTGTTATTTTTTGTTATCATCTATTTAAATTTATATAATGCTTAACTGCTTAATAGTACTTTTGTAGATTATTATATTTTTATCAATACTTAATATAAAAAATATTGTAAATATATTTTGCTTTATATAATTATTTTGATTACAAATAATTCTGTATTCAACACATTTTTTTTAAAAGAGTAACTACTGAGTTTCTTGCTGGTTTCTTCTCAGTGGAAAACTACCTCCCGAACCAGTGGTAGCTTCATTTGACATTCATAAGTGTTCTATAAGGACCTAAACTGAATAAACACTTTTCATTTCATTTCATACGTCAGCATTTTTGTACTAGAAAAGGCAAAGTAATATTATTGTATACGTAACACTGTTTTAAGAGATGGCGGTAAATCAAAGGACCCGAATGGTGCTTTGATTTGATGATTCATTTAATGAAACATTTGAAAGTGGAAAATAGAAGGGTCAAAACCGGACACAGACTATGTAATTCTGAAGCTATTTATCTGATGGAAGTGATTTTTTTATAAATATTTACATAACAGAGCGTAAGCGTATCTAAATGACGTCAATTACGTAGGCTGCGGCCGGGGATTAAAAAAACGAAATTACTTTTAAACTAATTTAATTACTAAAATTATAATTACAATAAAATTAAACTATAATTAAAGAATGAGACTAAGTTCGAAGTGTGAACAAATTAGAATGACAAAATTGGGCAATTGGTGAAAAATGAAGGCTCCGGCTCCGACGTCACCCCGGTCACGATGTGCTGACGCTGCGGCTCGTGCTGGCTGCTATTGAGGTCGCTGTCGCAATAGTCCAATAATGTTCTGAATAGTCAGCGGGTTATAGATATGTAATTCCTCCACCCGCAGATCAGTAACTATTTTCCAACTTTGAGAGAAAATATTGCTGATTGAGATGGTTTCGCATAGATATCTTCTGGCGTATGATCTTGTTGGATGCTGGTTTGATCTTTGGCTTCATCTTGTTTCTCCCGGTTACATCTCCATGTAAGTTGGCGACGAATCAATATGAAGGCGGCGAGTATGACTATACCGAATAGTGTTGAATAGAATGGTATCGTCGTGTGGTATAGTGCATCTGACGGAGTACTAAGTGTAAGCGGAGGCTGGCTGTAGATCTTTTCTTGAATATGGTGAAGATCTTTTAGGTTGATGGTGTTCAGGTTGAGAAGCGGTGACTTTGTGATCTTCTCTTCTGGATAAGTTATCTTGATAATTTTTAGCGGTTGACCTTGAACTATATCTTCAATATTCATTAGCGTAAATTCTGGAGTACGCAAGTAACAATGTATGGGTATTGTTACTAAGAAACTTCCATTCAGCAAATTGTAATCTTCGGTGCCACAGTGCATCTGAACTTTAGTAGGTTGCGGGAATGTTACGATGTAGGTGCGGTCATCGAATTGCTCCATTGCTTCTCGGGATAGATGTACGGTTGAGAGGTTGCATCTCGAGTTAATTGTCTGGTGTAAGATGACATCTTGAATACAGTCTTTATCTGTGCGCAGCTTCCGATGAGAACTCTCGTCACAAAGAAGTTGATCTTCAAACTTCGGGCATTCTGCCTCTATGTAGACAAAATCTATTCTATTAGTTGCTATGAAAGGAAAGGGGGGTATGAGGACCTGATGAAATTTATTCGGAGCTGGTGATAATCTATAAATCGTAAGTACTAGCAGATACTATAGGAAATCTAAAAACTATAACTATCTGTTTCCTAACGAAATAAGAACCAGATTTTATAATAAAATAATCTCTTAATTCTAAGTCGATAATCTTATCTTTTCCGTATATTAATTTTAATCTATCTATCATATTCCTAAGTACATTTAAACTGATCATGGAATGATGGGTTGTCATAGTACGAGTGAAAGCTAGCATATTTTCTATTTTAATTAGTTCATTGAATAAGTCATCTGAATTTTCTGAGATAATTGCTAATAATTGTGCGAATTTACCGTATTTAATAAGATTATTATCATTATATGCATTATTTTCTAAAATTAACTGCAAAGTTTTATTAATTTTTATTTGGTTATCAAGAAGTTGGCTAACTATATGATTATGCTCAGACATCCACTCATTATTTAAACTAATACGATTATTTAATTCTAAGGCTATTTTATTTTCATTATTTGTTAAAAGTGTAATTGCATCATTATATCTAACGGCATCTTGATGATCTAGATTTCCCGTAATGCTCTTAATTATGGAACCTAAACCATCTAACAAGCCTCTTTTTAACCTACTAGGCTCTAGACTTTTTAAATGCGTTAAAATCTTATCCATCTTATTTTCTAAGTAATTAATCTGAAGCTCGTATAAGATAAAGGTGTCATTTGTCATTTTAAACCTATATTCCAGTATTTGTTCTTTCAATGTCAAAAGGTCTTGTTCTATTTTGTCGAGTTCAATATACTGTAAAAAGGTATGATAGTGAGTCGTAAGTCGGGTCGGCCCTAACTTAAAAGGTATGATTCCAGGTCCATCGTCCAGGTTGTCAAGTTTTATCTCCTGGGCTTGAGTTAGGAGGGCAGTCAGCAACAGAAGTATCCTGCAACAATTTTACGTTCTTAGGAGCTCGTTTTAACCTAGATTTTGCTACGGGACCTCTTTTCTTGGACGTATAAATATGGATCGGGAGATCAGCTAAAACTTTATCTTGTGTGTATCGTGGGGCTACTTTCTGTCGGCTAGCAATTGGGTTTTTTATAAATACTTGCTGCTGAGGCTCATATTCAGCTTCGGGTTCTCGAGACTTATTAAGTCTTTCTATGATTGCGGTACGCTCGGCTAGTGAGGTTTCGTTAATTAAGTCATAGACAGTTTTCATCTGTTGTCTGTGCGTTTGTACGTACTGTTGGAGTAGATGTTCTGTCAAGTCAATGTCAATTGGGTCTCGAGGGTCAAAATGACCTTTTAGTATATCATATGGCCTACATCTAGTAAAACTATGAATACTACTATTGTACGCTATAATGGCATAGGGCATAAGATTAACGATTGGTTCATCTTTTGTTGGAGTTTAAGTATTCTTAAGTGCTCTAACAAAGTGGAATGGAATCTCTCAATAATACCATTATCATTAGGAGAGTGAGGTAACACCTTGTGATGGGTGACCTTATGTAACCTAAGAAATTCTGTGAATAGTTGGTTCGTAAACTCAGTCCCGTTGTCAGTCACTATAGTCAAAGGTAGTCCGTGGTGGGTACAAAACGTTAAGAGAGCTTGTACTATACTGATTGCTGTACCATCTCTGAGATGATAAGCTTGGCCATATTTAGTAAAAACATCCATAAAGGTTATGTACTTTTCATTTTGCACAGTGAATAAATCGGCATGTAATATTTCTAACGGTTTAGTGGCTGGGGGAACAATGTTAAATTTCTGTTTAATTGGGCTCCTATCATATTTGCTTTGGCCACATATACTACATTCATTTATGTATTTAGTAATGTGGTCCTTCATTCTTGGCCAATAATACCTTTGGGAAAGGGCTAAATAGCACTCATTAATTCCTCTATGGTTGGTTTACCTTCGTGGTAATGCTTAATTATCTCTTGTTGTCTAAGGTATTCTTTTACGTTATCTAATTCGGTTTTACATAAGACTAAATTCATAGATGAGCTTTGAAATTTGTTCTGTATTATGGGAATAATTTTGTACATAGCTAATGGTGGGTTTATTAATAAAGCGGTCTTAACCTTTGGGTTGATATATTCCTTAATAGCGGATACTACGTCGTTTTCTAAGTTAGACTCTGTCACTTGTACTGTTACTCTAGTATGGGTCTCAAACGGTTTAGTCACTATAGGTCGTCGTTTAATGTCGCCTACAACAGTCATACATAATTGTCTATGGAACTTATTCATTGGTTCGTCAGTGATAGGGACTTCTAATATGGGATTTTCCTGACTAGTGTGAGCTGTACTAGTAGCTGAATTGTTTTCTGTCAATCTTTCTGAAACATTAGCTACAACCGAACTTATTTCCTCATTGTGAATTTCAATTCTGGATAGGGCGTCTGCGTTGGTATTATTTTTTCCTTTTTTATACTCAACTTTACAATCGAATTCACTAAGTTTAAGTTTCCATCTGGTTAATCTAGAGTTGGGTTCCTTAAGACTCATAACCCATTGAAGCGGTTTATGGTCAGATAAGATTTTAAATTTTCTACCAAACAAGTATGGCCTAAAGTACTTGGTGGCCCAGACTATAGCAAGTAACTCCTTTTCGATAGTGCTATAATTAATCTCACTTTCGTTAAGGGTACGAGAAGCGTATGCTATAGGCTTGTCAGAACCTATGGGTCCCTGAGACAAAACAGCTCCTATTGCAAAGTTGGATGCGTCTGTGGTCAGTAAAAAGTCTTTAGTAAAGTCTGGATATTGTAAAATAGGGTCGTTAGTCAAAAGTTTTTTACATTTGTTAAAACAGTTAATGTATTCGTCGTCTAAAATGATCTTTCTATTCTTTTTAAGACACTGTGTCATGGGTTTGGTAATTCTAGCAAAATCGGGAATGAATTTCCTATAATAACCAATAAACCTAAAAATTGCTTTATTTGTTTGGGCGTCTTTGGTAAGGGATAGTTTTCTATTGCTTATTTGTCGGGGTTAGGCTTAACACCTTCGTTACTTATAATATGTCCGAGATAGGCTGTTTCTAACTTGAGAAATTCTGACTTGTCCATCTGGATTTTAAAGTTGGACTCCCTAAGTCTTTGGAAGACTTTCTCGAGATTAATCATGTGTTCCTGGAGGCTAGTGCTGTATATAATAATATCATCTAAGTAGACAAGGCATACGTCATTTTGAAGACCTTTAAGGACATTATCCATCACACGTTGAAATGTGGACGGAGAATTCTTTAATCCCATTGGCATTCGCAAAAATTCGAAATGCCCATGTTCAACGTTGAAGGCGGTCTTCTGAATATCCCTAGGGTCTAGTTCTACCTGATGGAACCCGGTCGCTAGGTCAAGAGTGGTAAAATACTGACACTTGCCTAATTTATCTAACACGTCACTTATATTGGGAATAGGATATTTGTCGTCTATGGTTTTCTCGTTTAATTTCCTAAAGTCAATAACTATACGCCATTTCTGTTTGCCAGATGCATCGGCCTTCTTGGGTACAACCCAGATTGGTGAGCTCCATGCGGACTCAGAAGGTCGTATGATGCCTTGAGATAACATTTTCTCGATTTGATCTTTAACTTCCTGGCGGTGAACGAAAGGGTATCTATAACTTCTCGTATAAACGGGTATGTCGTCAGATGTATTAATCCTATGTTTTACCTTATTAGTGAAGGTCAGGGGTTCGTTTTCTATGTAAAATACATCTGCGTAACGCGCGCAAAGGGTCTCTAAATTAGCCTTCTCTTCCTTATTTAAATGGTCGCTACGTAAACGCGATATAACGTCACGTGCACGCGGTGATAGTTGTTGGGTGCGCATGCACTCGGTATTAAATATTTCCGCACTAACTGAATGATCTAAAGAAAGTATTATATCGTTATTAGTTTGGTTCCGTACCTCTACTATAGCTCGATTATTAATAACAGTAGTAACACATTCGGATATTATGCAGTTACAAGTAACTTGTTCCGGGATAAGAACATCACCATCCGGGGCGTTAATTGGAAGTTTAACTAATTTTGAACTATGCGCCGGTATAATATCCTCATATAAATTAACATTCGGGAGTTATACATTTGTATGTCGTTAACTATAGATTGTGTAGTCAAAGTCCTATCTTTCAAGTCGATCTTAGCTTCCCATTTAGTTAATAAGTCCAGTCCAATTAATCCGTCAAAGTAGTCATGAAAGTTATACACGAAAAAACGTATGTCTTCCATATCTCCATTGTTGAATTCAGGAAAGCAAGGTAACGTTATTGAATGTTCGCTCCTACTGGTAGCGTGAACATTGGTGACCTCGAATGGATCATAATTTAAAGGAATGTGAGAAAAATAATTATAAACTGCCTGTGGACTAATAAACGATTGGTTAGCACCGGTATCTATTAACAATTTAAGAGGTGGATTATGAATCTGAATATATGGTAGTTGCCTTTGGGTCTGTAAATTAATTTCTATTTTGGCTTTTTTAATTTTTGACCTTTGGGAAAATTTTGGGCATCATCCAAGATATGCTGGTCCTCAGCATCACTGGTACTTGGATAAGAAAGGTCATTAGGCATATAAGATTGCTCATCTGAATTAAAATATGGATATTCTGTACAAACATAAGTTTCTGGATTGTCGCTGTACTGTGGAAATTGCATGTAATCTGAGTCATAGTACGCGTCGTCATAGTAAGTCGAGTCATTGTCGTAACATTCATTTACATTCATTTCGCGCGATTTAAAATAGTTTGTCGGAGGCGGATTCCCGTGAATACGCCAGTCATGTCCACGAATTCCTGTGGGTGGTAGCACTTTCGGTGTAAAATGTTGGACACCACTCATGGGCTTGGGAGTATATGAATTGTTAGGCTGATTCCTTGGTGGAAGTCGGAACATATGGCTATTCGCGTTATAATTTGGCGGCCTAGCACTAAACATTTGTTGCGTACGAGTGGGCATAGCACGTACCTGTGGTTGGTGGTGGCCTTGTGGGCCATGCATGGGATTCGCTTTGAATCCATGCGGCTGTGGTGGCGCAAACCTGAATGGTTGCGGCGCTGGTGGCATAGACCTATGTAAAGTAGGGGCTGGCCAAACTGGTGGCGGCATATAAACTTGAGAAGGTTTTGGAATATGTACTGGTGCTGGTAAGTTGGCCTTATGGGCTGAATGTGGCTTAGATATTAAATCATTTCGTTGTTTTAAGTACATAATGTTCAGCTCCTCTTGTACAAATTCTAAAGCCTTTTCCATACTATCGGGCCTCATGCAACGTATTCGTGAGCCAAGGGGCTCTTCCAAACCTCTAACGAATGCCTGCATGGTAAGTTTCCTATAAAACACGCTTAGCTTCTATAGTAGTAGGCAAGGACTCGTGTAGGCTAATATAAGTCATTATCGTACTAAATAAAGTCTGACAATGATCGTAGTACTCCTGAGGTGTTCGTTGTCCTTGACTAGCTAAGGATAAATCATTATAGAGAGCGGTCTCGTCTCTCTGATCAGCAAAGTTATTAATAAGAGTATTCCTAACAGCTGCCCAGTTGTCTGGAATGCCATTTGAGTTAATGATGCTTGCTGCGGGACCAGTAATTTTATTTAAAATCCCATTTAATAAACATAAGTTAGATAATTCACTTCCGCGTTCTGAGCTTAAATAAGTGGATACTATCTGATCACATATCTTAATAAATCTAGTTAATATATTAGGATTGCCATCGAAGTCCGGCACTGGGCGCAAGGCCTTGAAAATAGTGTCTGGTTCGTAAGGCATATTGTTACTATTATAAAATAATGTATTTAAATCTAAACTATCTACGTCTATATTCCTATTACAATCTAATTCTAACTGCCGGCGAGACTGCCTGAGTGCAGACTCGCTGGGTCCCGAGGTGCTGGGATGGAAAATGTTTAAGGCTAAGGAAAACCTAGTCTAAAGGAGACAAGGAAAGCAACACAAGAAAGATTCTGTGCAACTCACAATTTCATTTCTCTTGCTGGCGTATCGATGACTGGATACTGTCCTCTTCTGGCTGCAGTACTCGTAGATTCAGGATACTCGTTCTGGGGCTAGGGAGCCACCCGGGCGAGACACGGATCACGAATTCGATACTAGAAATCTATTCCTGACTCTTCCCGCGAGTATCCTACCGACTGCGCCAATTACGTAGGCTGCGGCCGGAGGATTCAAAAAAAACGAAATTACTTTTAAACTAATTTAATTACTAAAATTATAATTACAATAAAATTAAACTATAATTAAAGAATGAGACTAAGTTCGAAGTGTGAACAAATTAGAATGACAAAATTGGGCAATTGGTGAAAAATGAAGGCTCCGGCTCCGACGTCACCCCGGTCACGATGTGCTGACGCTGCGGCTCGTGCTGGCTGCTATTGAGGTCGCTGTCGCAATAGTCCAATAATGTTCCTGAATTCAGCGGGTTATAGATTGAATGTTCGTCAGATTAAACGTGGGTGACAAATATAGTCTGTATTAATGTTGACACCTCTTTCACCTCAGTCAAGGTTATACTATAATCTCCAGTACATTGCATTCAGTTTCAGGATAACTAATTAAAAGTGTCCATAAAGTCAACTGTAGATAAATATAAACATGACAAATTCGTTTAAGCACATTTTTTTCGTTGGACTGGTAAGATCAAAATAAAAAATAAACTTAAGTATACGTACGTACACCACATATATTAAAATATCTACGTTGCTTATCGTAAAACCATCAGTCACTAAATTGCTGGGAGTTATTTTCTTATAACTAAGTGAAATTAATATGAATCACCTTTAAACTTAAGTTTTTTGAAAAATTTCATAGAAAGCGTTGTTTGAAGTGAGACTTGTCAGGTTTTAAAGTATCTAGTTGACAGGCAAGATGAACGTTAGCCTAACCTTTACGAGTAAAACTCATAAAATATTATGTTGTAAAACGGCGTATGTCATAGAGAAGACGTTTTACAAGCCCATTCCAGATAGAATTACTCAATACTTTGGCAATAGTTTAGGCGTCGTAAAATATTTGGCGCGAGTTCATAAGAAAACATGGTGAACACATTTCTCACATCGTAGACATGGTAGTGTATTTTTTGCATTTGTCATCATCACGGCAGTCTATAAACGTCCACTGCAGCGCCAAGGCCTTCCCACACATCATATTCATGGGATGATTGGACGGTAACCCACCAAGCGAGCCCAATACAGATTGGTGGCCTCTAAGATTCTATAGTGTATAAAGCGGGTGTCGTCATGTTTATTTAATGTACTAGCTTTTGCCCGCGGCTTCGCGCGCGTTAAATTCGGGATGACAAAATTATTACAGATAACACCATATCATACCAAGTTTCAATAAAATCCGTTCAGCCGTTTAGGCGTGAAAGCGTAACAAACAGACAGACAGAGATACTTTCACATTTATAATATTAGTATGAATAAGTGTACAGGACGGTCAAGACATTCACCTGATGGTAAGTGATACGCCTGACCATGACAGAATGGCATTGATTGAGGCCAACAACTGATTGTCAGTTATTATTCTCCACCGATAACGCACTACGCCCGTCACCCTATGACAACAGAAGTTAGGTTTGTAATCCGGTAATTTCACTATCTACAGTGCCCTCATCCCGAAACACAAAAGTGCAAAATAATCCTTTTTCACGGGACGATATCTAGCACTGCAGTGGTACATCTAGACCACATAATACACATTATACATAGAAAACATCCGAACCACTACAAACAGAAATGTTCATGAACACAAATGTTTGTACTGCCCGGGGATCAAACACAGTTGTAGCCTACGTCTTAACCATTACCACAAATGGGCAATTATTAATTAAAAGCCGCGAACAAATAATGTGATGTTTTTAATCGTTGTCAAAGTGCATTTATTCGCTACGCATTTCCCGCTGTAAACACAAGGTCTGCAGGAAAAATAAACGCTTGATGCCCTCAAAATGTTTTCGAAGCTACATGGGTAGATAACCCGTATAACGACTACAATCGAAGCAATTTGTAAGGTATGAAGCCTTTTAAATTCTCCGTCGCAGTTAATGTTTGCGAGAAGTACTCAGAATAAGCCTGTGATTTTCATGTTTTTTTTTTAAGTTTTCTTTAAATTTGTCTTTGACGACACCAATGAGGTTTTCAAAACATTTACGTATAATCCTAAGGCTCGAAACAAACTTTAATAAGACCCTAAAAGCTTTTTTGACGTTTGGCAGATTACATCTAATAACATTCAAATATTCAAAAGATAGGATTAAATTTATGTTTATAGTCGTAATAATACTAATATTGATGATGATGATGGATGATTCTACCCATTCTGCTGCCTATGTTTCAGCAGTATATTTGACGACCCATTTGGTGCTGCGGTTTAAACGTGACTGCAATACCAAGGGTTCCGGGTTCGATCCCCGGCAGTACAACATTTGTGTGCCATGAACATGTCTGGTCTGGTATTTTCCATGCATAATAGTATGTATTTACAAAAAAATGTATATACGTATGTTTATCCGTCGTTTAGTACCTATATACAGGCTTTCATGCTTAACTTGGGGCTAGAGTGCGCTGTTGTGAATGTAGTGGATATTTTTTTTATACTATTTTAATGTTATCACACTATTATG